>JAVJIF010009501.1:0-179092 GCA_038442645.1 Agave tequilana | reverse complement strand
TAGTGTTCGTAGATCTCTCAAGTTGTGGTCTGTAGTCATGGACATATGTCACACCATAATGTTGGCCTGATTTCAAACTCAACATATGACCCTCAAGACTATAAGTAGCTCCATCAGTACTATTGTTGCCCTCATTATTGTCACCGCCGCCGCCATCACTGTCATCATTATCATCACCATCTTCACCATCATCACTACTAGAACTGAATAAAACCCTCACATCTTCACTACCACCACCATCATCTGCTTCTCTTATACCTCGGAGGAGGGGGGAGAGATCAGAAAGAGGGAGAGAGAGGGAGGGGAGGGGAAAGAGAGAGACGGGAGATGGAAAGGGAGAGAAAGAAAGCGGGTGAGAGAGGGGGGGGGGGAAAGAAACAAAGGGAGGGGGAGGGGAAAGAGAGACGAGAGAGGGAAAGGGAGAGAAAGAAAGCGGGGTGAGAGAGGGAGGGGGAGAGAGACAGAGAGAGACGGGAGATGGAGAGTGGAAGAGATAGAAAGAGCAGGTGAGAGAGGGAGGGGAGAGAGAGAAATAGGAGGGAGAGGGAAAGAGACAGAAAGAGGGAGGAACATCACCTGGGGCTGGGGAGGAGCGGCCGGCGGCTATCGGGCAGCTGTAGAGTCCAGATCTGAGCGGCGATAATCGGACAGCGGCAGCGATCTCTAGATCTGAGCGAGAGGTAAGTTATTTTTCTTTTCTTTTTTTCTTTATACCCGTTCGTCACGAGTGAATATACGTTTCAAGCCGACTCGACCGAGAATCGGAGTCGACTCGGTCGACTCGGCCGAGTCACGACCGATTGAGTCGGTCTCCTCTGAGTTGAGTCGACCGACTCGTGACTCGGACTCGTCGGAGCTGGCCGAGACGGATACGACTCGGCCGACTCGTCTCCGACTCGGCCAAGTCTTTGAACCGTGCTAAGCGATATGCTATTTTTCGGCTGTCCATTTTCCGCCTACTTGATGAATGGACAAAAAATATTCAGAGTACATGATTTTTGAGTTTTAGTTACTTGAAATAATATAGATCAACATCAACAGAGTGGATCTTGCATTCGAATGTCATAGGGAATATATTTAAGTGGGAAGGATTCAGCCTCGGATCCTTCCGCACAAGTCTCTATGTGTGTGTGTATGGGTCAAGTGCTCCTAGTAAGTCTAAGGAGGCGGCCTAAAACCCAACCATATCATATGAATGATCCACTCTATTTATCATGATTTTCATATTCTAAAATTCTTATATATAGAAAATCATGCAATTTGACCTTTTTTACCCATCGATCAAAAGGTGCCATTCAATGTTCTAAAAAAAGGTTAAAGCGGCCAATTAATCGGCAGCTTAAATGTTTTCGGCTTGAAACCGAACAGTTTTTGAAGGAAGCGGTCGGATTACTCGGTCAGGCGATTAATTCACTTAAGCGACGATTAAGCGTCTTATAGGTGATTAATTAGCGTCCGTTTAAACGTTATTTATTCGTTTTATAAATGGGTTCGAATTTCAAAAACCATTAAGCTAACTAAACTCAAATTCGATCTAATAATTGGAATATAAATTGTCGCGTGTTGGCTCGCGAGCCCTATATTTATCCACATTCTCGATCCTCATGCGGCGATGATGAAACTCTCAAATCTCACGAAGAAGCTTTTGATGCTCACGGCGACGAGACGAGGAAGCTCTCCGAAGTCCTAATTTTATCTGAAACTCCTGAAGCTCACCAGCGGTGATGATCCTCCAAGGGAATTCGGGCTTCTGAAGCTCGACGATGACGAAGAAGTTCACAAAACGTTGATGCTCTTATGGCGACCTCCCCCTTCGACGATGACCTCCCCTTGCGGTTGATCCTCCACTGTGACCCTCTCTGTGTCGACAAAGACCACCCTCTGCGATCAGCTCTCTTGTCACCAGCCAAACATCGATGGCAACCTCCCTCTGCTCAGCTCTCTCCCCCCTTACGTGCACGTATTTTGCCCAGATTCTTCCCAATGATTTTTGTTGCTTTTAATATGTTGAGGAGTGCCTCAAGCGTGAGAAGGAGAGTTGCATATTACTTGCAATTGCATCTGCAGTGAACCAAAGTTGTTGGAGGTATGTTGCTTTTTGAAAAAATACATATATTTGTTCATTTAAAAAGTATTTTTTAACTATAATTGTTGGAGGTGGAGATACATTGATGTACTTTGAACTGATTGGCATTATACTTTTTAAATTTCTCTAATACTAGCAATTTAATTTTTTAAGTTATGTTTGTTATATCTTTTATGTTTTTTTAGAGCTTATAGATTCATATTTGCATGTTTTAAGTATTATAATATTATTATATATTAAAATAATAATCAAACGTGTAATCTGTTTAATCACTGTTTAAACCGTTTAAGCATTATGTGTTCTCGGACCGCACGTGTAGTGAAACCGCTTTTGAGAACATTGGTGCCATTTGTTCTATTGTTGCTGTTCATTTTTAACCATTTGATACATGGGTAAAAAGTATCAAAAATGTATGATTTTTATACACAATCATTTAAAATATGTAGATCAAAATGAATTGAGTGGATCATCCTTAGAGATGCTCCATTTGAAAAAAATACATATATTTGTTCATTTAAAAAGTATTTTTTTAACTAAATGTTGGAGGTGGAGATACATTGATGTACTTGAACTGATTGGCATTATTACTTTTTAATTTCTTAATACTAGCAATTTAATTTTTTAAGTTATGTTTGTTATATCTTTTAGTTTTTTTAGAGCTTATAGAATTCATATTGCATGTTTTAAGTATTATAATATTATTATATATTAAAATAATAATCAAACGTGTAATCTGTTTAATCACTGTTTAAACCGTTTAAGCATTATGCGTTCTCGGACCGCACGTGTAGTGAAACGCTTTTGAGAACATTGGTGCCATTTGTTCTATTGTTGCTGTTCATTTTTTAACCATTTGATACATGGGTAAAAAGTATCAAAAATGTATGATTTTTTATACACAATCATTTTAAAATATGTAGATCAAAATGAATTGAGTGGATCATCCTTAGAGATGCTCCATGGTGGAATTTTAAGTCGTCTCCTTAGATTATAATCTAAGGAGACTAACTAGGAGCACTTTTTCCTATAGAGAGATGTAAAAGTTTTATATTTAATAATGGAACAATCTTTAATAGTAGGATTAATACCACAGAACCAATAACAGTATTTTTGCTTGAATAAGATGTGATGCTTCATTTTATAGACATTCTTTAATTAAATAAGAACAGACAGATCTCATATTGTCTCGGCATGAAAAAGGAGTGATGTGAAATGTGTATGCTTGTGAATCAGGGATCAGTGATAAAGCAAAACTTCGCTACATTTCACCAACAAAACGATCTTGTGTAGGAAAATAGTTAAAACGAATAATGCAGTTGATAGATTTTAACAAATATTGCAATAATAGTTATATCATTCTAAATCTAAAATTTACTGATGAATTATTGGCTATGATGACAGAAGCTTATACAATCAATGTTATGATCGGCAAACACAGGGTAACAGAATTCTCACAACTCGCTATTTGGTGACAGCAGATTAGATCAATAAAATAATAGAGATGATTATCGAACCCATAAATAAATAGAACGTGTAAAGAAAATTACTTACTGATGATTACAAATATCTCACTGACTTGAAGAGGATGCCGGTGCGTAGAGCTCGTCGTCATGATCGTAACAGTACGAAGATCACCTCAATCGAAACCCGAATGCGAGAGTTACGGCAACAAAACCAACCCGGTATGCTAACGGGTCTGTTTTGCATTGTTGGATCCAATTAGCACTGTAGTGCGGGCCGGATCCTATTTCTTCATGGCAAGGTTCTAAATATCGAATATCAGGATCGTATTGGATGGGAGTTTTTCATATCGAATATCAAATATCGGAGATATCGGGGATACGAGCGCATATCGAGCGTTCATATCAGACATTATATATAATGAAATATTGATAACTAAAAGTTGGTTTATAATCATAGATATCATCTACCTAATAAAAATGATGTAATATGCTTGCAAAGACAGTAAAAAATAATGTACATTTGCACGCAGTCGTGCAATAAATAAGTTATTTCATAGCGGGCGGTATATCGGGCGATTTATCGATTGATATCGGGCGATTTATCGGCCGATATTTCAAATATCAGCCGTTTTTTTGCCGCAAACGATATGGTGAACGATTTTCCCATATCGTATTGGCAGCGTCCAGAAAAGAAGATATCAAACGATATCTCGGCCGATATTTAAAACAAGGCTTCACGGGTTTATGAACTAAACCAGTAATCCTTTTTCTATTTTGAGTTCAGGTACGGATCGAATCTGAAATTGAATCCGATTTGAACTTTATACTTCTTGAATTCAGTTCGAGTTTGCAGGATGTGGATCTGAACCCGAATAAATGCACGTTCTTCTTCTTGTTTCTGCTGCAGGCGATGGACAGAAGCTCTCTGTGGCGGTGCTTGCAGACTGAGTACGAGGCAGCGGGAGGAGAAGAAGGCTTGGCGGTTGGTACTCGAGTGCGAGAATGAGAGGGAACGTTGTTGACGGAGTGGGGAAGGGATGTTGGATCTGTGGTGATCTAGTGGATGGGGCTTCGGCGACAGCGCTCGTTGTCGAGGAGTTGATCGGAGAAGAGGGAGGCGAAGTTGGAGTGGTGGTGATGTTGAAAGCGGTGGCGTACAACCAGGAGGAAGATGGTACAGGTAGTGGTGCTGGCGTTCGCTGATTGTCGAAGACGAACGAGGAAGAACGACGAAGATGAAGATGGTGATGGTGATGGGTTCTTTGCCTGGTGGTCGTAGTCGACGAGGAAGAGTTGAATTGACAGTTTGGTTCTTGGGTGGCGGTTGTGAAGAACAGAGAAGTTGTGAAAAGAATGGGGAAAGAGAGTATAGGGTAGGGTTTTTTTAATTTTAAAAAGAGGAAATGTAATCCTAATCAATTTGGAGATAATAACAAATCTCACACAAGTAATTTAATTCAAAATTCTTCATTATCATTTCAATAATTAAAGAGTCTATAAATAAACTTTACAAAACTGAGTTCTCAAACCACAACCAATGTGGTACTGAATAAAGAGAAAATACAATATTCAACTCCTAATAACCCAAAATACAAAAAGAGAAAATACATAAAAATGCATAAAAATCTTCAACTGCTCGAGTCCATCTGGACTGGAATTCTTTCGCTCCCTTCAGCACTTGATGTCCGCATCAAGGAGTCACATCAAATAGAGGTAAAAAAATTTACTAACTTTTAGTCGGAGAATTGTGCCACATTACATAGATAAAAATAACACAACAATTGAATATGCACATATGGCTAGTTTTATGTTGCAAGATTTCTAATTATATAAAAGTAACCTCAATAGAGTTACGATATTCCCAAATAAACAAACAACATAATATGTGAAGAGAAGGCTCTTAACACAACGGGTTTGACCATGCACTAAACAATGTGCATAAACTTTTGCCGTGTACTAACAATCGAGTACTAAGGAGGCCCCAAAATATCCCTCCCTCTTTATGAATAGATATTAGATTGCTTTGTGCTTCATCTTGGCAAAGAATTGACAGTTTGACGTGATGATTCTGAAACCAGACCCACCCAACAATGGTTTGAAACCTTGGCATCAGTATTAGTATCGGCTATAGGATTTTGATATTAGAATGGCAATATCGGTCATTTCATCTCATCATATCAACAATATCAAGTATTGTTCCCGTTATATCAAGTCATATCAGCAGTATCAGTATTAAGACAAAACATTAGTATTGGGTGATTTTTCAAACCTTGGGCCCAACCTTTCATTTGAATGTTGGTCTTAGATGCATTGGGAGCAGATATATGGTGGATATGGTTATCAACATATTTGAATTTCTTTCCTTTTTAGCAGATAATCAAAGCATAGATATTGTTTAGATAGAATGAATATCCACGTTTGGTGAAGAAAATGGATTCACATCAAGTAGGGATACTAGGGATATTAGCAAATAAGACCAAAGGCTTGGAAAGAAAAAATGTTACCCTTAATTTTAATCCTCTTATGTTAAACATGTTAAAAATATGTAAGGTTGCACTTGCTTGACTTATTGCTATTGTAACATTGGACAAGATTATATATATATACATAGAGAGAGAGAGACTTGTGCATTCCAGAAGGATTCGAGGAAGGATCCTTCCCGCTCAAGCACAACCCTACAACATCAGGATACAAGATTCACTCCGTTAAAGTTGATCTACATTATTTCAAGTAACTAAAAATTAAAAATCATGTATTTTGAATACTTTTTGCCCATCCATCAAGTAGGCACAAAATGAATGGCTGAAATAGTGAGTTGATTAGTTTAACATGTAGAATATTTGAAATCTAAAAAAAAATGGAGTGCGAGGGGTTTTAAGTTTTAGATCATGATAAATAGTCGGATCGAGAACTTGTACGTCTAAAGATATAGGTCTAAGCAATATGTTATTTTCGGCTGTCCATTTTGTACCTACTTGATAGATAGGCAAAAGGTATTCAAAATACATAATTATTTGCTTTTAGCTACTTCAAACAATGTAGATCAACTTCAACAGAACGGATCTTGCATTCGGATGTCGTAGAGTTGTATTTGATGGGATCCTTCCAGAATGACACGTCTATATATATATATATATATATATATATATATATATATATATATATATATATATATATATAGAGAGAGAGAGAGAGAGAGAGAGAGAGACTTGGGCACATGCGGAAGGATTCAAGCCCGAATCCTTCACACTCAAACTCAATCCCACGACATTCAAATATAAGATATACTATGTTGAATGATCTAGTTGAAGTTGATCTACGTTGTTGTAACTAAAAACCAAAATCAAGTATTTTGAATACTTTTTACGCATCCATCGATATGAATGGCCGAAATAGTGAGTTGGTTAGTTTAACGGTGTATAATATTTGAAACCTAACAAAAATTGGTGTGGGGTTTTTACATGTTTAAATCATAATCAAATGGTCGGATCGAAAATTTATATATCTAAAGTCATAGATCTAAGTAAAATGTTATTTTCGGCCGTTCATTTTGCACGTACTTGATATATGGGCAAAAAGTATTCAAAATACTTGATTTTTTGTTTCTAGTTACTTTAAACAATGTACGTCAATGGAGTGGATCTTGTATTTAAATATCATGGGATTGAGTTTGAGTGTGAAGGATTCGAGCTCGAATCCTTTCGCATGTACTCATGTCTATAGAGAGAGAGACTTGTGTAGTTTCGAAAGAATTCGAGCCCGAATCCTTCTCACTCAAATACCAATATCTGACATGTAAATACAAGATCCAACCCGTTGAAGTTGATCCATATTATTAAAGTAACTAATAATCAAAAATCAATTGTATTGAATACTTTTTGCCCATCCATCAAGCGGCGCAAAATGGGCTGCCGAAAGTAGTGAGTTGGTTAGGTCTATATCTTTAGACATACAAATTCTTGATCCGGTCATTTGATCATGATCTAAACATTTTAAAAAAACCCTACAAACCAATTTTGTTAGGTTTCAAATGTTTTACATCGGTAAACTAATCAATTCACTATTTAAGCCGTCCGTTTTCCCTACTTGATAGTATTTAAAATACTTGATTTTTTGTTTATAGATACTTGAAATAATATAGATCAACTTGAACGGAATGGATCTTGTATTCGGATGATGTATGGTTGTAATTTAGTGGGAGGGATTCGAGCTCGAATCCTTCCGGAACTAAACAAGTTTGTGTCGGTGTGTATATATATAGACTTTTTCAATATGTGTGTGTATGTAAAGACATACACCTTGCACTAATTACCCCAGCCCAACCCCCCCGTTCGACAACAGTGGGATCGAACCTGAAACTCCCCCCTTAAGTGGGAGAAGTGTTACCGACTGACTAACACACACGCATTTGGACATATTTAGTATAACTGGATATGTTTTCAAATATTTCGGATAGTTCACAATCATTATATTTGTATCCATATTTTGAACGGATGTCCATATTTGTTAGAGAATGAATACGCAAGTGGATTATCCATTTGCAACCCAAGGTATCTCCGACATTTAGATCCCCCAAGATTGTTGCTTATTTTCCCCACAACATTTTGAACCTTTGATGCAACGTTACAGTCAAGCATGCTAGACCAATGTTACCTGATATGTGGATCACTTTGGTACGAGATACGGAAACGGAAACGGAAACGGAAAATGTGAGAAGCACAAAGCACGGTATGATGTGGTAGCATTCTTCATATCCTCTAGTTGGAAGAGAATACGTTTACCGAAACACAAAATGATTTTCAGTTCAGATAACACTTGGGCACACCACATGTATGCTTCCTTTCTTTTTTCAACCTCAGTATATAAGGCTTTTTCTTTCATTACTTTATAATCCATTAATATTCTGGTTCACCAATTTTACTGGTCTGAATCGTAAACGTACCATGATTGAGAATACGCGATCTGGAACGAAAATCGTGAGGGTTTTGACGAATTTGGTAACCCTGTGCTGGACAAGGCTCACTTTCGGTCAACTTGCATGACCCTACATTGCAACTTTCAGGTCATATATTACCAACTTGTAGACAAGAGAATGACTAATACACATATCATATAATAGCACATGTTCAGAGCGAGGAGGAGGTTACTGACTTATGTGCCAATGGGGTAAGAACTGATCTCCAACTTGTTCACATAATCTGAGTACAGGATCTTAAAATATCTGAGTCCATCATACTGCTCTTAAATAGCAAATCACGACCTAGTTTGCAGCCAATGCACTCAGGGTGTTAGTATCATCAATTATTAGAGATCATTTCTCGAGATGTTGTCAGTCTTCTTGTCTAAAGAAAGAGTTGCTTGATTTGGAAAGTTGCACGGCCATAGACCAAGGACTGAGAGGTCAGATTATGTTTATTTGGAAACTTGTTCTCATAATCTGTTTATTTGTGAGTTCATTTCATACAGACATTATGCAAATGTTTAATAAGTAGAGATCAAAGCTTTAAATTAATAAAGAGAGATATTTCTACATGGTTTCAAATATCTGCCGATTTTGGTATATATCGACAATATCTTATCCAGGTTTTGAGGAATATATACGATATTAACCATATAATATCGCCCAATATCAAAGCTGATATTACCGATGTGGCTGATATCACCGATTGATGGCCGATATTGGCAAAATTGATACTAAAAATAATTGATGATATATAGATTTTAAACCATGATTTCTACTGAAATGGAAAAGAAAGTGAGATACATTGGTAACCGATAGCAAACCATGTGATTCTGACATATAAATCAGCAACATCCTATTGGGGTTTGAGGTACCCAATATAATATTGGCCCTATAATATCGGCTGATACCGGGATCAATATAGCCAATATAGCTGCCATTTCTGGTACCACCAGCCAATATTGATAATATTGATACTAAAAACCAATGATCAATACTGATACCGAGATTTTAAACCATGATAATCATCACACAAGATGAATTATACAAAGAATGTCAACGTAAGAAGATGCATTTGTGTCCAGTGCATCTAGTATTAATGCGGTTAGATAAATTGAGAATTTATTCAGGGAGACAGAGGGCAATGGAGGCATAGGGGTAAATATTATAAATGGCATGTGCTGAAGAGGGTCCAAGTAGTCTGATATGTAATTAGAGAAGGGAGATCCCTTCCTCAAAACAAATTGAATGCTAGAAACTTTTAGAGCATTTTCCATCCCTTTCTTAATTTTGCTTTTACTTTGAATTCAAGGAAGATGGTGATTAACTTGAATGCTAGAAACATTTAGGACATTTTCCATCTCTTTCTTAATTTTGCTTTTACTTTGAACTCAAAGAAGATAGCGAGTACCATGGGTGAGGATATTTTCTTATTTCCATTACTCACTCGCGTCCCCATTGATGAAATAATTATGAAGTTATTTGGAATTTTCTAGTTCTACGGTTTCATGCCTAGCTTGGCAGATGTTCCCTGCACTAGGATTTTATGAGAGGCATCTTTGAAGTCTACATGGTTGCTAATTTTAAGTATGATTTAATGTAAGACTCCTCAAATTATCTGAGCAAATCCTCCCAAATTCTAGTTACCAAACTCCGAATGATATGGATGGGCTGACACCTATGACTTGACAAGCCTGCATCTCCTATGTTGAGCTCATTCATGGGATCATGGTTTATAATATCAAAATCAGTATTAGCCAATGATTTTAGTATTGATATCAATAATCTCCACTGTTAATATCGGCATATCAGCCATATCAATCCCCATCTGGGTCCATATTATAGGATTAATATCATATCAGGTAACTCAAAACCCGATAACGACATATATCAGAAACGGACGATATTTGGAACCATGCGTGGGATTTTGCACAAAATAGAACTCATTTCCTAGGTAATAAGATGAGCTTTCAAAACTTTAGTTGTCTCGTACTCAAACTCTGCTCCCAAAAAGTTTCTTGGAGCTAGTGGACTTTCTACACTACTTGTTGGAACTTAATGTTGTGTGTTCCTCTTTTGATGCATAAAGATATTTCTTTAATACTTCCCATTTTGGGACAATCGGAGCCTTGCATGCTTTGCTCCACCGTTCTTGAATGTACTTTTCTGGTTGCCGCAAATCAACACTCAGCCTGATATCAGGTGTATATGTCTCCTGTAGTAAGTTACAACTACTCTTTGTTGGCTAAATAGTTTCATCGGTGGTGTCGTCGCTACTCTCCCTGACCTCCTTGTGCTTAGTCATGCGAGTCTTCCTTCTGTTTGTGTGATCATTGTGCTTGTTTCTATAAAAGCAAGCCTTCCCCGTCTGTGGCATGTTCCCTTCCATATTCTCCTAATGTAGATGGAGAGAAAATCATAGTTTAGAAGGAAAAAAGATGAATTTTGGCTTCACCATCAAGGAGATCTCTCTCTCACTCAGCACATCACCATGCGGAGATTTAACACAAAGCAAGTAACTGCAATAAAAAGTTTAAATTCGCAAATCAACTAAACTCCTCAAACAAATGCAAGTCTAGACCTTATATAAGCCTCATACAAAAGACATCTTCCATCATATTCAATATGGGACTAAAATAAAGAAGTAAAATGAGCCAATGTAAATAAAGAATAAAAGAACCTAAATAAAAGATAAAGCCTAATGATTCTCATCAATTCTCCCCGGCTTCGAAAAATTCACTACTAGCGAATGGCAACAACGTGGATGATGAAATCGAGCAGAGAACTTCACAAACTCCTCAGTGGTGGGTCTCCTCAGCAATGATGGCTACAATTGATGAATAAAAAACATATGTGGCCCTGTAGAAGGGTGATAACAAGTCATGTCCTCGACGCTGAACATCAGGCTAATCCAAGATCACAGGGAATATCGAGCTAGTAAGCGAAGGAATCAAACCTTCTCAAAACCTTTATGGACCCATTGCGTCGAGTATGAAGATTCTTCAAAGTTCCCATTGTGAACCCCTCTGGGTGCACTCTAATCAGCACATCTTCACCTATTGCAAGTTTCTACAACTGCTTGTGAGATTCTGCAACAGATTAGTAGTTATATTTGTTGATTGTCATTTGTCTTGTATTATGATCATGCAACTCATACAGATGTGGTGCAGGTGGCTCAACTGTGACAATGGGTGGAATACTTAGGGGAAGAGGGAGAAGACCAAGAGAGATTCCTACATCTGGGAGTGACCCATCAATAGGAGACTCAGGCGAAAAGTGAGATCTAGTCACTAGGTGACATGACTTCTTGCTCTTCTTATCAGTGACTGTTCTGACTTTTTACTCCCTATAATAGACTTTGGTTTGGAAATTTTCAACACTATCTGCTTTCCATTCTGTTTAAAGTCTAAGTGTTAGACCTACCTAGATTGGTCACGTTTAAATCATACAACAAAGGCCTACCCAACAAAATGTGTGCAGCGCTTATGTCTAAGATGTCACACCAAACACGATCCTGGTAGCTAGAAATGTGGATATGAACCTGACAATGCTGGGTAATAGATTAATCAGTCTCATCAACCCAATTCATGTTGTATGTAAGGATATAGTTTAGTCTTAAGACCCATCTTTTCAAAAGTTGTCTTGACAATAATGTTCACACAACTACCATCATCTATCATCAACTTATAATTCTTTCCCTCATGTGTAACATATGTATGAAAAATACTAGATCTACGCCAATCCTAATCTCCAACAGTTTTGTGTGAGCACCTAACGACACCGAATTGGATGCTAGAAACCCTAACATCATTATCAGAATTAGTCGTGCTATCAGTTGGTTCATAGGCTATTGTCTCGATCTCATCATCATCAGCTTTCCTAACTAAAAGGTTCGCAGAGGGACACTATGCAGCAACATGACTGTTGATGATCTATTACTGATCAAACAATAAAGAAACAACGAGTTGAAGGTTCAGCAGCAGAAGTAGAAGCGTAGAAGATCTACCACTAGCAAGCAATCACTACCCAATCAAGGAATACAAGATTTAACGTGATTCGGTAATATGCCTACGTCCACGAGGGAATAAATTTTTATTGAAAACAGAGAAGAAAATACAAGAGTTACAAGAAGATCTTTCTCTCACAACTCTCAATGGTGGAAAATAGAATTTCTCTTGAATTCTTGACACACCTTTAAAAGTCCACCCTCAATGGGTTTATATAGGCACCTAGGATGATCCCAGTCTAACACGAAGTCAAATCAGCACCTCCTCAGAGAAATAGAAAACATGTATCCAAACCAAAAAAAGAGCCAGATCCGTATTCGGAAACTGTCAGAACCTGAAATTCTTCTCTAATGAATATGAGGACAGATTCGTATTAGGAAACTGCCAGAACCTAATTCTTCTCCAATGAATATGAGGCACTCCAAATACTAACCAACTCCACCTTGACTCATGTTCATTGAGTCCCTTCGTAGAAATTGGCCCCTGCTTCATTCACCTTCCTTTCTCCCCCCTTTTGTGACTTCACATGGCTCCCTCCCAAGAGCTCGTTCACCACTTTACCTTTGGAGAACCTTAATGAAATTCAGAGATGCTCTAAACTTCTCCACCGGTATGGTCTTCGTCATCACATCTGCTGGATTCTTCTTCGTGCTGATCTTTACCAAATCGATCATCTTATCATCCATGACCCACTGACGTATCTTGTGATACCTCACGTCAATGTGCTTCGTCCATTTGTAATACATGTAATCATTAGCGAAATGAATCGAACTATGGTTGTCGCAATGAACCCGAACTGAATCTTGTATGATACTAAATGTCTCAACCAATCCTCTCAGCCAGAAAGTTTCTTTTGACGCCTCAATTGCAGTCATGTACTCCGCTTCTGTCATTGAAGGAGCAATTGTATCTTGCAACTCAGCCTTCCAACTAATGACGCACTCAGCTACTGTGAACACGTAGTCCGTCATAGATCTTCGCTGGTCAAGATCTTCTACATAATCTGCATCAACATAGCCTTGTAGTAACCTAGGCTTCCCCGTCTCAAATCTCTGAAGCACTAAGCCTAGTCTCGCAGTTCCTTGCAGATATCGTAACACCTACTTCCCTGCTTCCTAATGCTGCTTTCCTGAATTTGACATGAACCGACTTACTGTACTAACTATAGAGACTAAGTCAGGCCTAGTGCGTATCATAGCATACATGAGTGATCCCACAACACTAGCATATGATACGCGAGACATCTCTTCCTCCTCTTCCGGTAATTGTGGACACTGCTTGGAGGATAATTTGAAGTGACATGTCAAAGGAGTGGTGACTGGTCTTACTTCTGCCATGTTGAATCTCTCCAACACCTTGAGAACATAGTTCTCCTGGGATAGCAAAAGTTTGTCTGAGCCTCTGTCTCGAGTGATCTCGATACCTTAGATCTTCTTGGTTTCTCCCAAATCCTTCATGTCAAATTCTTTCTGGAGCTGAGCTTTAAACTTCTGAACATGTGTCTTGTTTTTTACAGCAATCAGCATATCATCCACATATAAAAGCAAATATGTCGGATCATCACTCTGCTTAAAATAGACACAATTATCATACTCACATCGGTTGTATCTAACTTTGATCATAAAAGAGTCGAACCATTTGTACCACTGCTAGAAAAACTGCTTAAGTCCATATAGAGACTTCTTTAAAAGACACACCATGTTTTCTTTACCTTCCTGAATATAACCTTCAGGTTGTTTCATGTATATCTTCTCCAGCTCACCGTGCAGAAACGTTGTTTTGACGTCCATCTGCTCCAAATCTAGACCAAACTGAACAACTATCGCCAATAACATCCGAATGATGTATGCTTGACTACAGGAGAAAAAAAAATCTCATTGTAGTCAATACCCTCCTTCTGAGCATATCCCTTGGCAACTAATCTTGCCTTGTACTGCTCATTGTCCTTCTTACGAAAGACCCATCTGCAACGTATTACCTTGGAGTCCTTTGAAAGATCGACTAATGTTCCTATTTGGTTTCTATCCAAAGACTCCATCTCTTGCTCCATGGTTGTTATCCACTTGTCGTGGTTATCTGTTTCGATCGCTTTCCAGTAACTTTCAGGTTCTCTTGTTTCTGTTACTAATGCGAAAGAGACATGATCAACATCCCAGTCATACCTTGTTGTTGACACCGTAACTCTGACTGCCTCAACGGTCTAGGTTACTCTTGAGTAGCCTCATGTTTGTTTCCATCTGAATCTGAGGAGTCCTCTTCTGACCCTTCAGGCCTTTTAGGGCTATCTAAGAACTCAACTCCCTTTTCTTAAGTGTCTGCTGAACTGTCTGAAGTTCCACCTTGAGCTTTATCTTCCGTCTCTGACTTTTCTTGCAACATTGATTCTTCGTCAAAGACCACATCTCTGCTGGTAAAGGCACTCCTTTTCTGGGATCCCAAAGTCTGAAACCCTTGACTTCTTTGGTAGAACCCAACGAAGATACACATCTTAGATTTGGACTCCATTTTGTTCCTTTTCTGATTATTAACCAAACTATATGTCAGGGAACCGAAAATCTGTAAGGTTGAATAGTCCACAGATACTTCTCGCCATATCTCCTCTGGGATCTGAAAATCAATAGTTGTTGATGGTGACATGTTTACCAGATAACTCGCATGATTCACCGCCTCTGCCCAAAAATCCTTCTGACATGTCAGCCTGTAATCTGATACTGCAGGCACGCTCTGTAAGTGTCTGATTCATGCGCTCTGCTACTCCGTTCTGTTCTAATCGCTCTGGAATACTTAGCTGGTATTTGATGTCCTTGCTTACTAAGTAGTCTTTGAATTCTTTAGAGATATACTCGCCTCCATTGTCGGGCCTCAAGACTTTCACCTTCCACCCTGTCTGATTTTCCACCATAGTTTTTTCACTCCTTGAACTTCTAAAACACGTCCGATTTTTGCTTCAAGAAATATACCCAAACTTTCCTTGAAAAATCTATGAAAGTAACATAATATCTAGCACCTCCAATGGATGCTACTGGTAAAGGGCCCCCACACATCCATGTGTTTGAGATCTAGCAAGCCCTTTGTCTTATTGCTGAGATGTAGTGAAAGCTACTCTACGTTACTTACCTATAATGCAAAATTTATAAAGATCAAGTTTGTAATATTTGATAACGGGTAGAGCACTCCTTTTGTGCAGGAGTTGAAGACCTCGCTCGCTCAAGTGTCCAAGACGCACGTGCCAAAGTCTTGTAGTATCATTCTTCTCTGTTGCTGCTGAAGCATCACCAATAATAATACTTATTGTCAACATGTACAAGTTTGATGTTCGTTTTCCTTTGAGAATCGTCATGGAGCCTCTAGTAACTTTGATTTCTCCATCCGCGCTAGAAAACTTGTACCCTCGAGCTTTCAAAGCTCCCAGCGAGAGAAGATTCTCTAAATCTGGAATGTGTCGAACGTTAATGAGGGTTCGAACCTGCCCATCAAACTTCCTCATACGGATGTTGTCGATGCCAACAGTCTTACACGGTATCGTTTCCCATCAGGACAGAGCCTCCATCATAAGGCTTGTAAGTACTGAACCACACCTTTTAGGCACATGTGGTATGTGCACCCCGAGTCAAGTAACCAAGCATCTGTGTATTTACCTTTTCCTGACTCAGCCATCAAGACATCAAATGAATCCTCATCTACTTCTTCGATAACCCCAGTTTGATCTGACTTTCCATTGGTACTAGCCTCATCAGAATCTTTGTCGCCTTTCCTCCTCAGTATCTCCTTGTATTTCATACAATTTTCTTGATATGCCCTGATTTCTTGCAAAAGAAGTAAGAGAAACTGCTAGAAGCCTCTGGATCCCTTTTGAGTCCCCTACTCTTTGCTCTTCCCCTCTGGCCCTTGACAAACAATCCTGAGGCCTCCTCCGTAGAATCTGTCTTCTTCATCAACTCGTTGTTCTAGAGCATCTGCTTGACATTTTCTAACACTAAGGTTTTCTTAACATACATAATGGTTGCCAAGTGGTCATAACTTGATGGAAGAGAAGAGAGTAACAGAAGAGCTTTGTCTTCTTCTTTTAGCTTAACCTCTAGAGCTAACAAGTCGCTTAAAATTCTATTAAAAGCATTGAGATATTATAGAATATGCGTACCTTCCTTCATCCGATGGCTGTATCATTGCTTCTTCATAAAGAGCTTGTTCGACAAACTCTTCATCATGTAAAGGCTCTCCAGCCTACACCAAAGACCAACAGTTGTCTCCTCCTTCATCACGTTGTAGAGGACCTCATCTGATAGGCACAGTATGATCGTCGCCTTTGCGCGAAAGTCGATGTCGTTCCACTCATCATCATCCATCTTCGATTGCTTCTTCTCAATATCAAGTAGGGCCTCGTATGTGCCCTCCTTCACGAGCAACGATTTTACTCGCATCTTTCACAATAGGAAATTGGACTTCTCGTCAAATTTCTCCACCTCGAACTTGATTGTCATGGTCGTCTTGCTAGCCATCGCTCTGATACCAATTGTTGATGATCTATCACTAATCAAATAACAGAGAAACATCAAGTTGAAGACTCGGCAGCGAAAGCGTAGAAGATCTACCACTAGCAAGTAATCACCGCACAACCAAGGAACACAAGATTTAACGTGGCTCGGCAATGTGCCTACATCCACGAAAAAGATGAGAAAAATCTTTATTAAAAACAGAATAAAAAACAAGAGTTACAAAAAGATCTCTCTCACAACTCTCAGTGGTGGAAAACAGAATTTCTCTTAAATTCTTGACATACCTTTGAAAGGCCACCCCCAAGGGATTTATATAGGCGTCTAGGATGATCCTAATCCAACACGAACTCAAATCAGCACCCCCGCAGAGAAATAGGAAACCTGTATCCAAACTAAAATAGGAAACAAATCCGCATTAAGAAACTGCCAAAACCTGAATTCTTCTCCAATGAATATGAGGACAGATCCGCATTAGGAAACTGCCAAAACCTGAATTTTTCTCCAATGAATATGAGGCACTCCAAATACTAACAGTGACAATACCCTTTTACACTTAAAATGCTAACTATCATTGGTGTTCTTAGAAGATTCACCTATCATGGACTTGCCCATAAGGTCTTTAGTGGCATGAGTCTTTGGGCTAGGTTGATCCCCTGCTTTACGAATAATCCTACGCTCTGAAGAAAAACTGAGGGAGATTTTTATGTCTTGAGTTGGTTGGCTTATTCAAGGGTCTCTAACTTATAGGATTAAATGAACATAACCCGCTAGATATCTGACCTCAAATTAGAACAATACCAAAAAATAGCTTCATAGGAGTCTTATTGCACCTCACAACATAAAGTCGGGTCATCAAATTCTGTAGTGTAATCCTGAACTGACCTACTACCCTGGCAAAAGTTGTGCAGTTTATTTAAAAGGTGATGCTTATTAGTCGGGAAAGTATTTCTCCTTAAGTTTCTCTTTCATTTCCTTCCAAGACTCTACGAAAGTCTCATGTACTCTCTCTACCGAGATCCAATAAATCCTAACTGACCATGAAAGTCTCATCCTACAAACTGAATCCTACTTTTATCAGTAAACATATACCAATCAAAGTAGTAATCCAATTCAACCATCCAATCACTAAAAATCTTTGGATCAAGGATACGTCAAATGTGAGAGAGCCTATCTTAATCCAACGGATTATGTCATTTTCATAAATCCTAACTCCTAAGTCTACTAACGCTTTTATCCCTTCTCCTATCGTTGCGATTCTATAAAGTTCCCTCGTTAGATTTACTTTTCAACCTGTCTACTCTAAGCTTTAAGTCCTGAAGCTCCTTAAGGATTAGGTCTAGTTTGGCCTCCATATCTAGATGATCAGGGGATGAGTTCTACCACTACAAAGGAGCGTGCACTATCTAAGAATGCAAATACAGTATACACAATCACATGAATGCAAATGGTTTCTTACATATCACAAAATGTGCATACTATATGATCAAACGAAAAATATTTTCCTAATGGCTCCCAAAATGAAAATGCAAAATGAATCTTAGAAGTGAAAGATGCAAGCAGGAAGCAAATTAAGCAACTAACAACAGCAACTACACTAACAATTACCACAAATCCACAATAGGTATGTGAGAAATCGATAATATGAGGTGAGGCTATAGAGTATCCAAAGACACTTGAAAAGGCATTAATACGATTAGTTGCTCCAAACAAAGTTGCGCAGAGGCCGGGTCTCTTGCTCGAAAGCTTCGAAATCTACATAGTGGCTCCAGGACTCAGTTACAGATCCAAAGATTCAGACTGAACTCGAATCGGACTCCAGATGGGCCTGAAACTGGCTCTGAATCAAGATTGTGCTGCTGCTGGTTAACTCGGCCAGAGTTAGACTGAGTCACTAAGTCAACTCGGCTATGGTTCACTGAGCCAACTCGTGTTGACACGGCTCGGGGTCGTATGGGGTCTGAGTCGTGGCTCGGCTCGGCTCGGGTTTGGCTTAGTCTGAGTTGATGACGTCACTCGGAGTCGATGACGTCAGCTCTGGGCCAATGAAGTCAGTATCAGTTCGGTCTGATTGCGAGCGGGTCTGGTCCCTTCATGGATCGGGTCGGATCACTGTTAACGGGTCGGGTTCTAATGCAACCCGAATACTTCAGATCGATGTTGATTGAGCTCTAACGAGAGCTCGTGCGGATGGCGGCACTAGCAAGCTCCGGTGGCACCAACGGTGGTCTGGGGCCGATGGCGGTGGCCTGGGCGACTGCAGCGGCAATCAATCGATGACGACTAGATCTGGAGGCGACCTGGTGGTTGAGTAATGGCGAGATCTGGTGTCGTGGAGTGCTATCTGTGGCGATATCGACAACGCTATCGTGGCGAGATTTGATGATGGCTGTCAGCGAGGATGTTGATGGGATCAGCGTCGATGTCGATGCGGAATCTGCAGTGGTTGCAGATCCTACTGGCGGTGAGGACGGTGGAAGTTGAAGAATCTGCTGGTGGTGAGGAAGGCAAAGGGTGAAGGATCTGCTGGTGGTGAATGTCGGTGACATGAAGGTAGGGGTTAGGGTTAGGGTTTTGGGTCGGAAGAGATGAAGGGGAAGCTTGACGAACAGTAAAGGTTTGGGATTTTTTTTGGATTTCAGCTGAATTTTACGCTGAATTTTGAACAGTTATTTTTTAAATCTGGTCTAGGGTTTTGAGGTTTTTTAACTAAAGAGGAGAAAGAAATAGAGAGTGATTTAGGGTTTTGTGGAGGAGGCTAGGATTTTTTTCAGAGGAGAAGGCTAGGGTTATGTAGAAAATGAAGATTTTTGTGGAAGGAAAATTTTTTGTGGAAGAAAAGAGCAGGAATTTTAGCTCTGATATCAAACTAATGTAGAACAGGATAGAGAAGAAGATAGAGATGGAGAGAAAATTAGGGTTTAGAAGGATAAAGATGAATTTTGGCTTTACCATTAAAGAGATCTCTCTCCCACTCCGCACATCATCATGCAGAGATTCAGCACAAAACAGATATTTATAATGCAAAGTTTAAATTCTCAAATCAACTGAACTCCTCAAACAAATACAAGTCTTGACCTTATATAAGCCTCATACAAAAGACCTCTCCCACCATATCCAATATTGGACTAAAATAACGAAGTAAAATGAGCCTAGCCTAAATAAAGAATAAAAGAGCTTAAATAAAAGATAAAACCTAATGATTCCCATAATCTCCGTCCCTCTTCGTCATCGTCCTTATCTTCAGTATACGTTGTTTTTTGCTTACTTCTTTGTATTGTAAGCATAAGCGTGTCTGCAATACTTGGCGTAATTTGCGAGAGAACTGGTTGGTGTTAAGAATGTTCACATAAACACGAGCTCTGCTACAATTTTATTCATAATTGTACCGAAGAAAGATCGCGCTCTCCAATCTGTTCAAAGCGAATACTAGAACAACAAAAACAACAACAAAGCTTTTCTCCACACTTTTTAGGGTCGGCTACATGAATCATTTTCTTCCATTCAGCTCTATTACGGGTATACGTTGTTTTTTGCTTACTTCTTTGTATTGTAAGCATAAGCGTGTCTGCAATACTTGGCGTAATTTGCGAGAGAACTGGTTGGTGTTAAGAATGTTCACATAAACACGAGCTCTGCTACAATTTTATTCATAATTGTACCGAAGAAAGATCGCGCTCTCCAATCTGTTCAAAGCGAATACTAGAACAAAAAAAACAACAACAAAGCTTTTCTCCAAACTTTTTAGGGTCGGCTACATGAATCATTTTCTTCCATTCAACTCTATTACGGGTCAACTCCTCATGAACATGAAACATTAATATATCCTTCTTAATTGCCTCTATCCAAGTTTATTTAGGCCCCGTTCCTCCTTGCATCATTAATCATAATCCTATCACTTTTCTGAATTGATGTAATAAGTTGGAAACAGTGATAGGATAATGGTCAATGGGGCAATGAGCACTAGAGGGAGTGATGTGAAACGTGTACGTGTGGGAAAGCAACAGATAAAATAACTCAATTAAACGTTTCACCAACATGAACAATCATTTGTAGGAAAGCTTAAAACAGTTAATATTAGCTATGTTAGCTATGTTTCTTTAACATGCATGTATTAGATCAATTCAAATATAAATGTACTAATCAAATATTGTTATGATGTAGGTAACAGATTCTATTATCAATAAAACAATTCAAGCAACTACAAAAAAAGCAGATCACATACTTGCAATTTAAAGTGGACAATAGATCAAAATTGATAAAAAAATTCAAGATGTATATCCGACTTGTAAATAAACAGTTTATGGACTGGAATTGTACATCTTAAATTACATGTGAAATAAATCTGATTTCCTCTGTTTTCTTGCTTTGAGATTCTTCAGTATTAGAGCCCCTTTTTGTCACGAATCCAACGCTTCAAACGGTGCGTGATTTGAATTTCAGATGAGTAAGATATGACCCGAATAAGGAAGCTTGCTGGTGCAAAACTTTGCTCGCGCGAATCTGCTTTCTTCTTGATTTTGGTGGCGTGGAGAAGGCCTGGATGGCCTCGGCTTCCGTGGTGAGGAAGGTAATAATAGACGTCGAGGTCGGCAGTAGACGTAACGAGAGAAAGAGATTCGACAACACTTTTAGAGAAGAAAAAATTTGTTGTGGAGAGATTGAGAGAGGAAATAAAATTATGATAAACCAATTAGGGCATCCCGCCACTAATCAGGGTTTAATAGGGCATCCCAATACTATTAGAAAGAAGATTCAAGATCCATAGCCAACTCACAAAGAGAATAGCAAATTTTCATTAATTTCATTATAAAAAAGTGAATACATGTGAGCCTTTATATGGGCTACAAAATTGCATCTCCTACTTGTATTGGAATTACATAATCCTAACTTAAATCAAAAGTCTAAAAGAAAGAAAAATACATAACAATATCCTACTACAATGTAAAGTAGAAATCCTACTATAAAGTAATTAAGTAGTAATCCTATTACAAAGTACAATAGTAATCCTACTACAAATTGTACTATTAAAAACAAAATTATAAGAAATAGAAATTAGAAATCTTAATGCTAGTAGAACTACTGGATCTATGTTGAGTTGGCGCGTCTTCTCCAACGATGAAAGATTTGTCATATCCTCGTTCCGTTGTCCGCATCATTCTCCCCATGTTGGAGAGAGCTCGACTCTGTCGAGTCAATAATAGAAGTGATCTCATCTTGCTTTAACATGTTGGAATCAGTTGGTGCTCTTCCTTTTTGTCGAATCAAATACTTACAAATCATGATAATTTCATCATCTAAAATTTTATCAATCTGATCCACTGTATTGCGTAAAATATTTGAAATTGATGGAATGGAGGGTCTCTCAAAAATAGGCTCAGGGGATGGCTCATCAATAAAAAAGTTGTTAGGGTTAAAATCAAAACCTTTATAATCCACTAAATATTCAATATTGAAAATAGAACTGATTCCAAAATTTATAACATAAACATGACAATTTAGTTTCCTTAAGATTTGAAACGGATCCGTACTACAAGCAAGTAAAATAACATCACCAATATTAAAAGTTTTAAACAATTTTATCAATTTGAATCTCGTAGTTGGCGTTGTTTTGAGCAATCTTATCTATGACTTGTGTGAATTGTGATATGATTCCACGTGCACATGTGATGCAAAAGATGATAATGCAGACTCATGAAGGACTTCACTTTGACAATCGACTAGGAGTTGAAAAGCAGTGGAGAATTTAGACTTGGTTCTTAACATATGTCACATAGTTCTCCAAAAGTAGAGATGAAAATTGATTGGGACCAGACATGATTGTGGAACTTCTATGATTGTAAACTTGAACCATGGTACCTTAATTGAGTGAGAGTGGGGTAACGACTTTAATCCATCATTTTCGAATACCTCAAAGAATACTACATTGGTGCAGCTTTCATTGTCCACGTGACTACAGTTCTTGTATCCTTTTTTGTGACAGGGCAGTACTAATAATGGACAAGTGACTCGAAAATGTTTGACTAATGCCTTTGTGTAACATCTTTAGGAAAAACGTTAACAAGTTCTGTAATCACTAGGATGACTTCAGGGAAAATCAAGGTACTAGACTCTACGACGTCATCTCCTACTTCTACATGAACTTGGTCGTTGGCGAAGTCATCATCTATGTCTTCATCAAAATTTGAGAGGAAGAAATTTGAATAAGAGATAGAGGGAATAGAGATAGATAAATAAATTACGGCTTCTCACCAATAATTGAGTCTAATAAGACATCAGACCACTATTAGAAAGAGGATTCAAGATCCATAACCACCTCACAAAGAGAATAACAAATTTTCATTAATTTCATTGTAAAAAAAGTGAATACATGTAGGTCTTTATTTAGGCTACAAATTTACATCTCCTACTTGAATTGGGATTACATAATCCAAATCCTAAAAGAAATCAAAAGTCTAAAAGAAAGAAAAAAATACATAATAGTATCCTACTGCAAGGTAAAGCAGTAATCCTACTACAAGGTAAAGTAGTAATCCTACTACAAATTGTACGTTAAAAACAAAAATATAAGAAATAGAAATTAGAAATCCTAATGCTAGTAGAACTACTAGATCTATGTTGAGTTGGCGCGTCTTCTCCAACGATGAAAGATTTGTCATATCCTCGTTCCATTGTCCGCGTCAAGGAAGCCTAAACAACCACCAAAGTTGAATACGTGGGGGATTTAGGCTTTCAAGAGTGAAAAATAAAAAATTTCTCGCTTTTTGCAGTGTCCTCAAAAGCAGGCCAGTAAAATACAATGGTGGAAGATATTTTCTTCTTCTCGCTCTCTCTCTCTCTCTCTAATTCAATGTACGAAATTGGCAAACTTTTTCTACTACTTGTTGGACTTTGAGGTTGTTTGTCCACTTTCCATGCATGAAGTTCCTGCCGGGTCACAATCCCAGCAAGAATTATGGTAAAAATGAGAATGTTGGCATGGATGTGTTGTAAAACCAGGAAGGACACAAATGAATGAAAATCCCAATTGCAAATGGCACAACAGTAGCAACTAACAAATAAGGACAAAAAAAATCAGAAACAAAACAATAATATGCCCCATGGGAAAGAAAAGAGTACTTGGTTAATGTTACTGACTCCAGCAAAAATTATTTCGGCACATATTCAGAAATCTGATACCTTATTATTCCTCCAGCCAACTCAAAAGCTTCTGAAAGAAGTAAACTGAAACTGTTCTCCAACGAGAAGAATTACAATGTTTTATCCAGGGACAATAGAACTGCATTAATATATCTCAGAGGAGATGTTAGCACACTATCATTCAGGTGATTCCAGGACCTTTGAGCATAAAGGGAAACAGCATGAAGTAGGAACTGTCCCTTTTCACACTAACATTGAATCTCCAACAATTAGTTCTTCAGACTTTCTAAACTCCTCTATTCCCACATTACTGATACAAAAAAGATAGTATATGGTATTTCATAATCTCCCTCAAACAACTTTTTCCCCCTTTCTTGCATCTCAATCCCCTTCCCGAAACATGCTTCCTATTTATACCCAAAAAGAATCCTTTCCCATTCCTTAAGCTGAAACGTAGCTTTATCTCAAGAAGAAATCTTCTGCTAAAGACCTTTGTATGGCTCTCCTTCTTGTTCTCCTTTATTTATCTTTCTCACTCTAAAATCATCTTACCATCTTTAATGCCTTTAGCTTATTATAATTCAAAATTATATAATATTATCACTTCAAACTTGAATCCGTTCCCAACCCATACAACATGGGAAAGAAAGCCATTTTGGGAAATACTTCCTTGAAATTTTATATTCTTACAAAATCAGCTTGCAGCTTTCTCTATATATAAAGAGTGTTAAGCCCTCTCTTAGTCCATTGAAAACCCTACATTTACTCAACTGATATTTCAAGAAAGTTGTAAATACCTATAAGTAAAAGGAATTTTGGCAATTAACTATACCTAGACATGTAACAGAAATTGAATATGGTGGGTAATAACTACTGACTTTTGAGAAAACAAATTTTATGGAATCGAGTTTCAATGGGCACAAAGGGCTCACTGAACTCAGTCAGGTAGCACATGCTAGTACAAGGAAAGAAGAACAGCGCTAAAAGTTTCTTTTGGAAATAAATTTGCATCAAAATATTGAAACTAAATAAGTTAATTAATAGTACATATTAGCTACCCCAATCTTTAATGAATTCCTGTTTCTAACAATCGTATAGCTCAGTTTGCCAATAATAATGCGACAATGGCATCAGTGGAAACACAACAAAGCTACCATCAGAGTGGAGAAATCATCAGCAACTTTTCCTCAAAAATAAAAAAGAAAAGAAAAGAAATCCTCAGCAACCCTCCCCCAAAAAAAAAAATATTCCTTTAACCTCCAAGACGATTCTTCTGTCCCTCTCTTGTAAGATGTGCTGAAAAGTGAAAGAGCCATCTTCATTCTTCTAGAACACACACACACACAACACACACACACACACACACACACACACACACTCATTTTTCTTTGAACACACAGACAGACTCACTTCACGCAAATCAAAGACCTTATTCTAGCCATCTTACATTGTTTTAGGTCTAACAAGTTTTATATAAGTTCTTTACAAGGACAAAAAAATGACTTTATGCAATTAATCATACAGGAGCACTTAAAAAACAATGTGCAGTTCAAAACCACCCAGATTTTCCGACATCATTGTACAAAGACAATTCAAGATACTTTAAGATTGGTAAAGGACTGAAAAGGTCAAATAAGATCAGATAGAGTCCGTTCTCATAACAGTGTAATTCCAAAGTTATCCAGCTCAAGATACCGTCACCATTGAAAACAAATCCAAGTATCTGTATTGCCTTACAGAATAATCACAGTAAATTGATGTTATTGTACACATATCCATCTAGGCATCAGTGAGCAATCAGGACCTGTTAAACTGAAATATTTCATAATTTGTACTATGGATTTCGTCCAATAGAATTCATATTCATGCATCACATCTTGTTGATCCCTGCTTTTCTCCAATACATCTTGAATGAATATGAATCATCACTGATGTTTGACCCATTTATTACCTGTTTATGACAAATATGCTTGGAAGCAGTTGTTGACCAGCAATGGATATAAGTAGATATATGTATATACATCACCAATACCCTGTCCATATCCAGCCCAGTTTCAGCCTAGGTGTTTACCATCTTCACACATTAACTTTAGGAAATTTAACCTAAGTCATTATTAACACTTATAGTTTAAGTATGCATATGGCATCAGCTGCTAACCTCCATCTGCCATCAAAAAAGATAGAATTATGTCCTGTTTCATCTCAGACATCATAAAATCTATACAGTTGTCAATCAATCCATTTTGTCAGTATTAATCTTCCAAACTTCCAAGCTCACCTATCCATAACAGCTATATAATCATCCACAATAGTAAATTTTCCAAAACTTCCAATCTCACTTATGCATAACAGCTATTTACTACATCCTGCTCTTGTTATAAGTTTCCTGTTTCAGCCAAGGGTCTTGAGAGAAACAGATTACCCCCATCTCCAACATCTTTATAATACTGTAAGAAACCAATAGTTTAAGTAAGTCTCAATATAGCCTTCCATATCATCGATTTTTATTGAATCTCCTATGCATCCCCCCTTCCGATCCCCCACCCCCCAAACCCACCCACCCAAAATAAATAAATAAATAAATGATGTGTCTAACAATTATGTGATATAATAATAATAACTCTCCTTCAATTCATCTTTATTTAAGCTTTTCCCTAGATGTTAATATCTTCGTGTCTTCTAATTCCAATGGCAAGATCCAAGAGCTAATCAATTGAAATATTTAAATCTGTATATTCAAGCGTGAAGCATTCTAGAAAAATTTTGAAAATAAACCAATAGATCTATTCCAACAAACTACAAAAGATCCTACCATCACACCATAACTAAATTTTCCTCCTATAGCAGCTAGTTATTAGATTCAAAAACACATTAATAATGTCAAGATTAGAGTCACCTACCATTGTCCTCGTCCTATAATGCATGAAATTAGAAACTTCTAAATCAAGGTAAGTAGATATATTAGTATGTAATGATACTGCTTCACTCTCATAAAAGAAAGTTTTCAAAGATCAGAATGCGTTGATACATCATACAAAATCCAATTTTGGTTGTCTTGACACCACAACAGTCCCCTAAAATCAACCTTGTCAAGTATTGTTCCATATCTGTCAGTACCCACGAAAAATCCAGCCAGTACCAGAGCGATACCTGGTAATAAAATTTAACTTGGCATAAAAATAAATAAAAGTTAAAAGAGAGAAAAAAAAATATCTATCATCATAATTAACTAACAAAATTTTATAACCATAACTGACAAAAAACACAGCAATTTCATGATATCTCATAAAAAATATCTAACATTTAAAAAAATACTATTGGTAAAACAAATTAACAAAGGAGCCCAAAACAAACGATAATTTAACAATAGAATATTTAAATCTCATGAAATCTAACTGAGTTAACTAATAAGAAAACACATAAACCAACTACAGTTATAATATAGATTTAACTAAAATTTGCTTAGCCTAACAACAATTATATAATATAAAAATTGAATTAGAATAATCATTAATACATAAAAAGTTATACAAATATAAAATTTTAAAAAAGTTGAACCATGATAATTACTTAACATGTTTTACCATAATCTAACAAAAAGAGTGCATCGTCACTATGATATTATACGATAAACAATATGAAATAAAAGAGCAACAAAAATTGAATTAACAAAGTCACCACAAAGAAAAATTGTGAATTGACAAATAACATCAATCAAAAGTCTTAAACCACAAAAAAAAAAGGGAAAAAATACATTGAGTTAACATAATAATTGTCTTAGCATAAAACCACATAAACCAACATTAAAAAAAACACAATTGTTTTGAAATTGAAAAAATGTGTATATAATAGATTGGATTTTATATTCATCTATATCCTCTCTATCCAAACAACACAAATGCGTAATAGCTTAATCAATTTCAAACGGTCAGTTCACATTATGTGTGTGTGCAACATCATATTATATATGATATGAAGATAACTAAATTTAATGTAATCAGCATCATATTATATATGCTATGAAGTTTATTAAATTTTATGTAATCAACAAAAGTAACCTTTAACCTTTTTGCATATGCACTTGCATTAATTTTTCAATTCAAATACCATACCAAGTTTATCAGTGTCATACAATAATTCAACAAATTTTAGCATATAACTCATCAATTGTTAAGAAAATGTCAAGATGTTGCTAGCATTAGTTTATTGTTTCTTAGAAAAGTATAATTAGTTTTTTTACAATATTAATATGTTGGTACTAAAAACTTGCTTCGTACTTAGACTTTTGATGCCCAAAGAAGTTGCATAACGCCAATATACTGATAACAAGAGTTCAAACCTTGCATAAACAGCTTAAGCCTTACACTTCACATAAGGATGAAAATAATAGTACTCGTCTGTTTTTCCTTCCTAACCTAACCATCCCTTTACTGTTTTCTAATTTCTTCTTGGGCAATGCCTAGGCAGCTAGGAACTTCATCTAGCCTTTCACAGTCCTCAACAACTGAGGGCGATCAGAACAATTTGGGGACATTGAGCTCAACTTATCGATCATGTGTTAGGAGCCCTCCAGCACACTTTTCTAGGAGACTGAATTGTGCATCCACTACTCACCTTCTAGTATAAGCCAAGTGCGTAGGCAAAATTTGAAATTGGATTGGTAAACTGACTGAAAATGGGAAGGAAAAGAAGAAGTGTTGTTTGCATGAAAAAAGGGTTTCTCTTGCAGTTGGTCATGGCAAAACATGACAGAAGGCTGCCATACATGACCAACAAAAAACACTAACATGGTTTCATATATATTCATAAAGTGCAATGTTACAAGAAGTTCATTTATAATGCAAAGTACATGCTCAACATTTGTACTTTTTTATTTAACATTTTATGTTATATTTGGTAGGTTTGAACGAAAAATATAATTAAAACTAAAATGGACATGGCATCACAAGTTATATATGTTGATATTTCCAAAAAGAATATTCCTAGCTGAGACTGACCAAAAATTATAATACAGGTCAACTCATTACAATCGCATACAAGAACATATCAAGACCCTCCAATCTCATAGCAGACCATTGGACAGTAACTAGCAATAAACAAATTTCAGAATTACAGACGTTGGTAATCACAACAGTGGAAACCAAAATTCAAAAAGACTGCAGTACATATCCCATCATCTGGAACAACTTTTTCCTGAAACAGGATAGTTTATTTTAAGCTAGATTCCAAAACAAGCTAGTTAACAGCTAGTTAATACTTTTACCCTAAATTCCCAAACTGCTCCATACTTCACCCAGAAAAAAAAAACCAGCAACAGAATAAACAATTCAAAGTAACCAATCATTCAGAAGTCTAAAGTCACTAGAAGCTGACCCTAACACTCTCTCGGAGCCTAAACCCTAGCTTTCCCAGCTTCAACTACCATAACAACGAAAAGGCCAAAAACACAGATAAAATCAGCCAGAAACCCTAGCAAGCAGAGCAGAAGCTAGAGAACACGAGAATTAACCAAGATTTTTCAACTCACGACCAAAATTAGGGCACAAAAGAACGAAATTGAAACCAACAGAGGTACAGAAAGCGAAATTAACAAGAAAAGACCCCGCAATCGAACCTTCTTCTTCCAGCCAGCAGGCGCCGGGAGATCAACGGAGACGACCTCCGCCTCGGTCGCCGCTGCGTCCTTGGCCGGGGTCGCAATTTCGCTTGCCATTTTCGCCCTTTTTTCGAGTTAGCTCGGGTTCCCGCTCTTAGATGCGAAAAAAAATGGTACGAGTGAAGCGAATAAAATAGGGGATGCGTTTATATTTATTCCCTTTTTCCCTTCTCTCTCTCCCCTCAGCCCCGCAAACGGCGTGAAAGCAACGGTGCTGTTCGAAAATCCTCAACCAGATTAAAGTCCTCGCTTCGCATCCGCCGTTAGTCAAACGGACGGGTGGCGGCATCACAATGGATCAAACTGACGTCAACGTCACGCTTATCACTTTTCTGTAGACCCCGCGTGTCAGTTTGTGTCAGCAGTGGAACTGTTTTGACGGGGCGGCGTTAACGAAGAGTAACGGTCGGAGGTCTGCGCACGTGAGGGGTACAGGAGTTTGAGGAGCACGTGTTCTGTGAGAGGCGGACAAAATTAGCTGAATGTTGTTACTGTTGTGGGATAGAAATTATGCAAAATTGACTGAATTAAAAGCAGAATTAATCCTTTCCCTATTTTGATCTGTTTGGTTCATGTGCGACAATTCGGCTCAGATGTGGCAGGTCTCTGAAACTGTTTTGTGGGAAGCATCCCCACTTTTCTGCCTTGCATTTTGTTAAGGGCCTAAGTGATAATAAGTTTAAGTGAGAAACTTTTTTATAATTATCAGTGAATTATATGCAAATATGTTATACAGTATTTAGTTGCTAATGAAAAATTATAAGTAAGAAATTGTATTATGTTTACAGTATTTGATTGTTGTAATGTGTAAAGTAGAGAAAAAAAAAATTGATCACAAAATTAATTTTTAGTAATTTAAAGTATTAAAAATTTAATAAATAGTAATATAATAAATATTTAAAATTAAATTAAATATATTAAAACATCGCTATTAAAACAGAAAATATTAAATATTAAAAATATTAGAAATTGAATATATTAAAAATTAAATAATTAAAATTTTAATCTAGTGATAAAAATATATTAAATTTATATTAAATATTACTAATCTATAAAGAAAATAAGAATTAAAATTAAGTGGAATACATTATATTAATTTAGTAATAAAAAAGTTTATCTAATATTAAAAATTATTAAATTATTAATAAAAATGTAATCTAATAACTATATTTAATCTAATAAAAGACTCATAATTTAACAAAAATAATTTAATAAAAAATTTTAATCTAATTACAATTAATTGTTTGCAATATATATTTGCATGACTACAAAATTAATTGTTTGCGCTGCAAGTAGGCTGTAAGTGAGATTTGCATGATCATAAAATTAACTGTTTGTATTGCAAGTGGGTCATGAGTGAGATGCAAGTGCATTTTATGACTTATAACCCAAACAAACACCGTAAGTTATAAATTGCAATTAATACTTGTGGCTTACAGACTTTTAGGTGAAACAAACACGTTATAAATAGGGAGTTTTATCTAACAAACATGGTGACAGTTAAACGAATTGTCTACAAACAACATGTCACAAATATCTTCTCAAAAGTCAAAAAAAAATGTTATCACTTTTTCTTTTTATTTGTTGTTTTCATCACGAGTTTTTTTAGCATGGATGGATAAAATATCCAAATCCCCTTCTAACACGGATTTAGATTCATTTACTCGGGCTCATATGTAGATGACATGATGCTCCACTTCAGATATTTTTAAAAAATAAAGCGAAAATGAATTAATGGGCCTATTGAAACAAAAAAGAAAGATGGATAAGCACTTAAATATGATTAGATTCAAAACCCCGATCTTTTGGATAATATGGATTACAAGCGTATTCAAACACTTCCATTGAATTGGTAGCTTATTGTGCCATATCTAAAGATCGATTTGACCTTATTTGTGGATGCATGGTGGTATTGATGAAAATTACTGGTGAGTTCGATGTGAAGATTTGATCGAGTTGAGGAACTGACAAAACAAACTGACGCTGCAAGTGAAGCTCAAGTCAAGTTGAGATACTAAATTAATGAATTGGATCGGAATGAGGATGAGGAACTATAGTGAAGAAAGAAAATTACTGGTATGTTCATTGTGAAGATTTAATCGAGTTGATGTATCAAAAAAAAACGTGGTACTACAAGTAAAGACTGAAGTCAAGCTGAGATACTAAAGCGCTGAACTGTCTTAGGCGAAGACAAATAAATAGAGTTGAAAACGGGAGCAGGTTCTCAATGGAGCTGAGATACTAGAGAGCAGACCAAGGTTTAAGATGGAGCTTAGAGTACATATGATTCAAAAAAAGATTTGAGCTAAAATGGAAATTGTTGTCATTAGATTCGAGCCAAATTAGAGATGTTGGGATCTAGTGCCTTAAATTTATTTGACTTGATTCGATCAGTTTTGAGCTAATGTGAAGATGTTGTGATTAGATTTGATCTTAGGTGGGGATTATTGGGATCTAATGTTTCGAATCCATTAAGTGGTTAAAGAAGAATAAGACAAACGGGAAGATGGTTTAATCCCACACGAAATAAAAAGAAATATGGATAAGCATTTAAATATGATTAAATTCAAGACTCCGATAAGGGTTTCTCCTTTTAGGTCACGTGATCTGTAACATACTTAACACTTCTATCGAATTAGTGAAAGTTTACTGGTGAGCTTAAGGTGAACATATGACCGAGTTGATGAGTTGAAAAAGTAAATAAGATGCTATGGGTGAAGATTCGAGTTAAGTTGAGATACCAGAGCAATGGACCGACTGAGGGTGAAAATCTGATCGAGTTGACGAACCGAAAAAAAGGGTGATACAGGTGAAAGCTCGAATCATGTTGAGGTATCAGAGCTGTAACGCTCGGAGTATTTAAATTATGGGACTTGCACCATAAATTTTGACTTCTGAAAAAGTTTTATAATAATTTGAAAATTTAATCCATGTGATAATAATTTAATGAGAAGAGTGGATAAAATTTTAAACATAAATTTGAGAAATTAATTGTTCCATATACATATATGATGTGGATATGAATGTGTCTATATATATATATATATATATATATATATATATATATATATATATATATATATATATATATATATATATATATATATATATCTTGGTGCACATGTATTAATCCATATACATGTTTTATATAAATTAAAGTTAGAAGAGTGGTGAGGTGTGCATGAACAAGTAAGATAGTCAGATGAAGGGGAGATGGGAATTTGTGAAGCCAGGTGGCATTAATTTGATAAAAAATACATAAGGGAGAAAATGGGATGAAATTTTCATTTTCATTCTCGCACGCTCTCTCTATCTCCATCATCACCTTCTTTCTCCTCGCTTTCCTCCTCTCCCTCTCTTGATGGATAGCGAGTAGGGAGGCTAGGCGGGCAAGAGCACAAGGCACGCAGTGCCGGTGCACGCACGTAGGCGTGTGCTGGTTGACGCAGTGTGATTTTTTGGCGATTTATCGGCCATCCGGAGTCTGATTCGCACGATTCTCGAACCATTGGATTCATGAAGACGATAGCTATGTATATACACCCATCACAGGACACTTTGATGTGTAGACATGAGCACGGGTGACTCATGGCACCAAAAGGTGATTGTTGATGGAGGAAAAATTAGCATTTTGACTCAAAGACTTAAGTAGGTGATTTTAGTTATAAATCAACTGAAAATTGTAATACCCCGTTCCCGGAATACGTACTTTGTTACGTATTCAGTCTTTCGATCGTGTTTTCCAAATTACTTCCTGTATCTGACCGATTTCAGTTTTAAAAATCATTTCCCAATATTATGTATTTTCTGTGATTTTCTAGAAATTTTCCTGAAATTGAATAAATATTTTCAAACCGGTGTCGACCAGTGTCGCTGATCGATTCTCGGATTTTTAATTCACAAACTACTAGGAATTTCTAGAAAGTCCTTTAGACTTTATTTCTTAGAATCATATTTTCTATCTAAATACTTTTTCTGAGAATTTTATGAATTTATGAAAATTCCAACGGAGTCGGCAGATAACCGATTCCGGGATTTTTAATTCTAAAACTATAAATTATTTCTTCAAACGAATTGCACCATGAGCCTTCAAATCTTATTCTTGATTTTTGGTAAAATTTTCAGGTCATTCCGAGATACTTGAATTTCGGACATTTTTTCAAAAATCCCAAAATTCCACAAATGCCACCTCATTTCCCACTCACTTCCCCACCTAACCCCACTCACTCTCTCTCCTTCCCATGGCCGGCCAAGTGGCCAGGTGAGGGACACCTCACCCCCTCCTTTTTGCAAGAAAACCCCTCACTTCTACCTAAATTCCACCCCCTTTACAAAATCCCAAACATATAAAAGCTTTCCCCTTTGCATTCTACTCTTTTCTTCTCCACTTCAACAAAAGAGAACCCTTCACCAAAGTCTCTCCTCCTTCCTCAAACTGAAACCTAGCTCCAAGAACCCCCCAAGCTCTTCACCTCCAGCTCAAGCTTCTACTTTGGAGCTTGGATCGTAGCTCTCTTCGTCGCCAAGGATCATTTGGGAGCTACTCGTCGTCAACAACCCTTTCAAGCTCACAAAGCTTCGATCTAACGATTCCAAGTGAGTATTTCACTCACCAAGACTTGAATTAGCCCTAGAACACTTGTATCTACACCTCTTGTACACCTAGGTCACCCAAAACCATGAATTGAACCGTCAAACACACTTCCAGAAATTCTGTTCTGTTCACTGTTTTTCCCCACGATTAGTCGACTTACCCTAAGAACTAGTCGACTAGAACACTTAGCTGAAACTTAGTTTTTCTGGAAAACACGGTATTAGTCGACTTACCCCAAATATCAGTCGACTAATCTTTTCTGGACCTAAATCTCAACTCTCTGGAAATCCCTATTAGTCGACTCCTGAATCCTCCTAGTCGACTAATCCTCCCTGGACCAGAAATCCAACTTTCTGTATCAACAGACTTAGTCGACTTAAGTATCCATTAGTCGACTAATAGTTCCCTGTTAGTCGACTACCCTTACAACCCTAGTCGACTAACTTTCCCTGAAACAGAATTCCAACTCTCTGTATCCTTGTTTTAGTCGACTAACCCAGACTGTTAGTCGACTGGAGACCCCTATTAGTCGACTAACCCTTACCCCTAGTCGACTAATTCTGACTGTGTGTCATAGTTAATTTCTGTTCTGAATTTGGTTTTTATGCTTGTTACATGTGTATTATATCTTGCTTGTTCATGCTTCAATACTGGCACTACATGATCTATTACTGAATGGATGTATCTCTTAATGCCTCATGACTTGCTATTGCATATACTCGTTTCATGACATGTTAAATAGTAATATCACCACTTATCATGCCATCTCTTAAAACTAAGCATGATACACTTGACCTTTACATAAAAAGCACCAACTTACATATGGGTCGGGGGAAATATGCGGATATCGATACGTGTTCGTGTTTACAGTGGTAGTAGGTATATTGTACAATCATATTCCGGTCTAACCTGCGGTACACCAGGGGACCGAGGGGAGTGCTTGCTCCATATTCCTGAATCAGTCATGACTAAGGGCATACATAAGACCCTCCTGAATAGCCTAGCGGCTGGCTTCCGTCACCAAGCAACGGAACAATCCTGGACCGTTATCCCGGGCATGCACGGGGTCCACTGTAAACATAGTTCGTCGATACCCCCGCTGTTTCCAATAACAACCTTGAGTTACTAGGATATGGATCTATGTGTGCTGGGACGCTGGGTCACATAGCTAGATATCACAGTAAAGCAAGTAATAATAAGAATAGACCATAGCTATGCATTCATTTCATGCTGACTTCAGTTCTATACGTTTTCCCTACTTGTTGATTTACATTCGTTATACTGTTCCGGTTTTCCTTATTCATGTACCTTAGCCACTTGGCTGTATTTGTTATTGTTATATGTCTTGATCCCTTGGATTTGCACATTCAGATTCCGAGGCCTGGGTCGAAGTGGAGCCATCCACCGAAGATCAGGCTTTCTTTAGTGAGCAGGCAGATTAGCTCCGGTCCTCGTGTCAGACTCTCTCCTTTTGACTCACGAGATCCTCTTTCTACTTGTGAGCTTTTTGTATACATATTGTATATATTCTTTTGGACTTGGTTATGATGTAATGCACACGTCATGTGTAATACTTTATAATATCCTGTGATAACTTTGTATGTGTACTTCTTGTGTTGGCATATGTATAGATACCACGCTTTGTCGTGTACTCTGTTTCTTGTTGTACTTTTTGCTTAGCGTATATACGTGTGGGGCAATTCCTGGCCTACGTATATACGTCGCAGTGACGTCCCCGTATCTGTGGAATCGGGGCGTTACAAAAATTCAATTAAAAAAATTATAAAGTAGATCTTGATTTGAGTATGTGTATTTTTGAATATGGTATGTTCGGATAATTGAACAGCTGATCAAACTCCGGTGATAGTTAGAATCAGTGAGCAACGTACCTCCGGGTTATTTAACCTATGAGGAGTGGGATGAGAACTTAATTAAGCGACGGCTAACAAAAAACACGAGGAATCATTAAGCTTGATTAAGATGGTGTTAGAAATGTAAATTGATAGTTAGTTATGTCAACCATAATCAAGTAGTGGTGATTAATAAACTGATAATGTTGTAACTTAGCTTACAACTTGATATATCTATACATGTGTATGCGAGATGATCGTTTACAACTATAATGTATACCAAACTTGTGAAATTGATGTGGATATATCATGAACCCTGATCGAAACTAGCATGTGGATATTGAGTCGGAATCAGATACCGCTGATGATATTTATAACTTGTTTATTGAGCATCAGATTAAGTCCTAATATTTTTTCCAATAATTTGAACTTCATGACGCATATGAACTTAAGAATACATGAATACAATTGTGTGCGACACATTGGTATATATGTGAATGAATGATATCATAAGAACTCTCGAAAATTATCTAATAGTTGAATAAGCTCACAACAAATACTAATTTTGATTATTGCATGATTTTCTATGAATGTTAGTGTATATGTCATATTTTTATATACACATTTGTGTGTATTTTATATGCAGAGGAAGGAGCCATGTGAGAAACATTGGTAGGGGAAGACGAGGTATTCTGTATGTTATATCTGTTAAAATGTGAATACATATTGGAGGAAGAGATCGTGCAGGAGCTGGTTGGGGGGGGGGGGGACATAGCACATGCTTATATATATTGTGTGACATGTGAATACATGTTGGAAGAAGGGGTCGTGCGAGTACCGGTGGAGGGAGAAGACGGAGTTTTATTTTATATATTATATTTTGGGAGGAAGGGGTCGGGGGGGAGCTGGTGGCGGGGGAAAGACGGTAAAAACTCAATAAATAAATGTGATTGTGAAATGTGTACATTCTAATTGCGATAGGAAGTATTTAATGTGAAACCAATGAACGCATTGCTGTAATTATATAGTCATTCGAGCTTGACATTTTGATACATGAATTACATTTATATATAAATATTGTGTGTTACAAGAGCACGGTATGTGATCGGTGTATCACTAGTTATGAATATAATGAGATACATGATTGTATCTTATAGTTGAGATATTTATGTTTTAGGAAAGACAAAAGAAGACTGGGTAAAAGGTCAATAGTTAAGAATTATTACAAACTGAATGGCATATATAATTTAGAACCGATATCAAAGCTTTGAAACTGTAAGTTAACTAAGTATGCATTCATGCTTGTTAAATTTGAGTTTTACCTTACTCATTCAGCTATCAAGCTCACTTTATTATTTTTAACTCATTTTTCAGATCATGGTAAAGGTAAGGGTCTAGCTTGAGGCCTTACAAGCGGTAGGGATATTCATATAGTTTTCGTTGAGCACTCATATTTTAGCTATCAAACTGTCTATTTTGTATAAGTAATGAAATACTTGGGTTTTGGTGTATATGTGTGAACAGCTGATATGTAGTATATATACTAGTTTTTATTTGGGATAAGTTAAACTCTATATGAATGATGATCTTTTTGATGTTATATGAGTTTTAAAATATCTGATTTCATGATCAAGTTGTATTCTTAAATTTGATAAGTAGAGTGCTGTTGGCCGAAATTAGTTATATTGTATCAATGCAGATTCAACAGAGGAGATGTTGCCGAAATTATCAATGACTATCAGAATGTTTATGACGATTGTTGATCATGACAATTCGGTGATTAAAAATCAGGATCGTTATAAGGGCACTTAATAATCGGCGTTGCGTTGAAGATGAGGAACTATAGCTGAAGAATAAAAATTACAAAAAGGCTAAGGGTGGAGTTTGATCTGAGTTGAAGAATTGAAAAACAAATAGGATGTCTACGAGTGAAAACTCGAGTCAGTTGAGGTATTAGCGCAATTAATTGGCTCACAGTAAAGATGAAGAGCCTGAGGTCAAGAAGGGAGTAAGCTCATTGCAAAATCGAGGTACTAGAACGCAAATTAAGGTTTAAAATGGAGCCTTTGGTGCATATGGTTCAAAAATAGGTTCGGTGGCTTTGGGACTGAGCTGGAGATTGTTATGATTCATGAAACACCTTGTACGTGTTTTTTTTGCAAAAGAATCATCTCAACTTGCTCTTGAAATCACCAACAATTCTCAACCGCACAATTCCCCAGATCAAAACCCTCACCTTTATTTTTCTCCCAAAAAAAAAATAGAGAGAGAAGAAAAAGAACCTCTTGTTATAAATACATAAATTAGTGGATGACTATCATAACTCTTCATACTCCTCCTTATAAATTCATATTGGGTCTGTTTGGATTTAAGGAATTGGTGTGAAGTGAGGAAGTAGGAAGTAAGATTTATTTCCTTTAGGAAAAAGGGAAATGAGTAGTAAGTTTTCTGGTGTTTGGATGGTTGTTGGGAAGTGTGGTTTGGAAAATGTTTTGTCGTTTCCGGTGTTTGGATGGTAATGAAAAGTGGAAATGGAAAAGTTGACCACAAAGTTGACCGCAAAATAATATTAAAATAAAAATTAATTAAGAAAAATAAAAAATAGATTGTAATTAGAATGCAAGTGAGATTTACATGACTAAAAAATTAACTGTTTTATGCTATAACTTATTATAAATGAGATTTACATGACCACAAAATTAACTGTAGCACTCTGGAAGTGAGAAAATGGTTGTGTAAAAGAGAGATGAAAAAGGGAAAATGGGGTTTTCTTATTTTCCTTTTCCGGTGTTTGGATAGATAGGGAAATGAGCAATTATACTTCCCCACTTCCTCACTTCACTCGGATTCCTTACATCCAAACACGCCCATTATGAATACATGAGTCAGTGGGTGATATCTTTACTTTCTCCCTTGTAAATGCATATTGCGAATGCATGAGATAGTGGGTGGTATCTTTATCTTCCTCCTTGTAACCTATACTCTACATGCCTATAATTAGAGGCTACAAAGGGTAATAAAATAGACAAGTTTTGAGAACAATTTCTCTTGGCTCCCTCTTATTTCTCTAAAGTTTCTCTTAGTTTCATAATACGAGATCAACACGAGACTCTAAGAGATAGAGGATCAAGTTAAGATGCTTGCGTAATTGTGGGTCTCGACTCTGGTATAATTTTTTTAGGGAGATCTTGGTACACTTATTGTTCGCCTAATTTCTTATTTTATTGGATCCAACTTTCTTACTAATATTTGAATGTGCAAACATATTTTGAAATTATAGTGCTCTAGGCGTGCATATTTCCAACTTGTAAGGTCTATATCATGATTTCAAATACTATTGTTTTCGATATATGTCTAAATATTAATTTTTCTTTATTCTTATATGAACATGAAGTTCATAATTTAAAGATTTGAACCTAAAGTTCACAAGTCAGAGATTTAAACTTGAAGTTCTAAATTGAGATATAATTTTAGAGCCTAAAGCCCTAAATTAATAGAACTCAATCCTATAGTTTCGAGCACATTATTACACACATATTTTTCTATTTAATTTTTAATTTTATCATTTGATAACCGATTCTAAAATCAAAATTTTATCGCTTTTCATGCATCAAATATGCTCTTGTAGTGATAATACCGCAAAAAAAAGATTTAAAAAATATTTCCATCTGATTTTATACCTTTTGGTTACTGAGCAAATTAATGAGATTTTGATAATCATCAATCTCATTCATCTGACTCAAAATCATTCCCTAAAGTGAATGTTAGTGTATCATTCTCTGAAGCGAATACAAGCGATTTTGGGCGTGATCGTGATCGATTTATGTCTAGAAACTGAGGCAGTCATGATCATGGTTCAAACTATTAGTTTCTGAGATCAATCTAATAAATAATCAATATCACTGAAATATCAACAATCTAATTGGCCAGGTCGGTAAATATCAGGTGAGAGGTTTTCCATTCAATAGAACGTTCCTTAATTCAAGAACCACTTTTCAATTTTCTTCCTTGGTTAAACACCAATTAGACTGGTATAAATCAATCTCAATGTACTGAATATCAGTATATCCCCTGTATAAAGAAATTAATTCAGTATATCCCTATATAAATAAATTAATTCACTTATACAGTACTTGGAGTGAGGTACGCTTAAAGTAAATTTTCTTAAGACAATTACGTCCCCCGCACCGGTGCAACGGGTTACTGGACGCTGGTCACCCAAGATACAACACTCCTTCACGGTATTTGATAGCACTACCAAATCACCGTACGGTCGAACCGTACTTAACCAGTACCTTCACAGGATTGTTGAAGCAGCGGGACAAAGACAAATTTCGGGAGAATATTTGCCTTTACTTTGGAGGAGCACCTACTATAGAGGAAGAAGGAAGGCTGAAGAATATTCTTCTTCGGAAGTCCCAGATTCAGACAACAATTCTATTAAAGAATCTGTTGAATTTTCTGAGCCCTCTTTCAGAACGAATTTTTGCAGAATCTCTTTTGGAAATCGCTTCGGAAACTGAATTTCCCACTTCCCGTTAGAAGTCACTTTAAGACTGAGAGAGAGAATCTCCTTCAGAGGGCAGATTTTCTTTCTTACTGTTGGTGTGTCTTAGAATGAGAAAACGGAGCGCTATTTATAGCGCTCCGGGAGGGGCAGTTTGGTCCGAACCCATCCAACAGTTGCAACGGTTCGGTCTGAACCGTTGCAACTGTTCGGTTCAACCGTCGCGACCGTCCAACCGTCGCGACGGTTTACAGACAGCCGTTGGCAGGGCAGTTTGGATCCGGATAGCGGAGCGGGTCCGTTGGCGGGCCGGGGCGGTTCGGATAGCAGAGCGGGTATGCTCGCAACCCATACCCGTGAGACCCGATTCAAAAAGAACCAGGCCGGGTAGGGAACCCGAACCCGTGCCCAAGCCCGGCATCGGCGGCGGCGCGCGCGTGCGCATGTGCGGGCATGGTTCCCTCCCAATCGCGCGCGAAAACTCCAAGTACCCAAAGGGCACACCCTTTGTTCTCAATTTTCTCTATTTAAACACTACGAACTTCCATCACATGACCAGTGTGGGACTAAATGCCTTTAGCTACCTTTAGCCCCATTTTGGCTTTGAATTAGGCAATCTTTAGACTTAAATATCTCATTCATTCGAAGTCAGAATTGAACATGTAAATATACCACGTTCATCCCCAATGGAAGGAGAACACACTCCAACCATCATCCAATTGATTCGATCAACGGATCTCGCCGTAATTCAATTCAAAGATTCACATATATATTTTCGTATTCCAACACAAACAAGAGAGTCACACCCTACCAACAGAAGTGAGTCAACAATGGTGATGAACCCGACAAATTATATTATTTGCTTTGTAAATACTGATTTAGTTTTGTCCAAATCAAATGGCATGGTTTGAATAGAATTTCACGAGAAATATCTAATATAAGAGTAAATGTTTGAATTTGATTTTCATTACTATTGAGCCCTCTGTATAAATCTAAACTAGCATGTTTTGTTCTTGGTATTTAGAAGATACATGTAATTTATAAGTTATTTATCTAGATGGTTCTATAAGAACCCAAACAATGTCTTGACATTTGATTCCTGAAAAATCTTATCATTATCTAGATTTTTTTGTGCTATGATTATGGTCATCAACTTGACATTGGACTCTTGAAAAAGAATTTAAAAAAAACATGTTTAATTATTGTTTTAAGTTTTATTAAATGGAATTCATGTTTAGCCAAAACCAACGTATCATCATGTGATATGATTTATGAATTGTATATTTTTTACCCTTTACTCTAAATATATGCATGTAATGTACTTTTTGAGAGGTAGTTAGATTTCATTGTAATATATATACGTTTTTTATTGAATTAAATTATTCATAACCATATTTTAGTTGTACAGAACAATTTATTAATATTGAAAAGTATGGTTCATTTATTAAATTTGAAATATTATGTTTTCAAGCCACATGAATACTTTTCTATTCTAACAACACGTGTCATCACACTTACTATATTTTTTATGATTTGAATAATTATGAAAGTGGTCAAGTATCTAAATATGTAAATATTATTAAAGCATATTTCTTTATAATATTTTTGGACACAAGGATATTGTGCATTCTATGATATTTATGATCAACAATTAATATATTTCATGTTATTCTGTGATAATTTATATCTGCTTATTTTCTTGATGAGGAATTCATTTTCATATTAGTGGTTTTAGAGTATAATACTTATAAATATCTCAATCTCCTAGATAACTTTGCGTATACCGAGTTTTACTTATAAACCATAATATGAAACCTGGTTGATCATGAAAATTATTCATACGTATAAATGCAAACATTGAAAGCATATATTTTATGAAATATTTCATACATGCATTGATTAACTAAAAATCATGTGCATATATATTACTCATGATATATTTATGTAAGAGATGAAATTATATATATATAATTATTCTATAATCTTGCTATTTAATAATGATTTATATTCGTATCATGTCTAAGAAATATCTTTGTTGTTTATTTAATTTATATATGATTGACCAACGTATGTTCCTATTGCACACCTCAACGTACTAAAATGGATATCCAATTCTTTCAAAATGGATATCAAAAGAAGAATTGGGAATTTTTTTTTGAAAACCATAAATTTAATTAAAGGCTCTGAAAGAACTAACTTCATGTTGCAGGAGGGACAAAATTTCTTATATTCTAGCATATTTAGAAGAAATCTGCTCAGTTTTGAGGATATACGTCTTAATGGGCTTAATATTGAAACTATGAACGAGGAGGAGACATAATATTTTTGTATTATTTTGCCTCATGCCATAAGCATATAGTAGAAAATTATCAGCATAATTTTTATCACATTTTCATACTCTTATTTATCTATTATTTATATATAAATAATATTATTTGTATATATTTGATTGAATTTTGCAGTGATCAGGTAAAAGAAAGAGAAATAGAAATCCGATTACTTTCAACAATTCAATCACGCAATTTGTAAAGACTGAGGGTTGCTTTCCGAGCATGTTACGGTATTTTGGCCATAACTTCTTCTATAAAATTTCAAAAGATATTATCCAATATGTCTCCGAAAAGAGAATCCGAAGATGTGTAAGTTTCATGTGGAAAGTTTTACTGATTCGTTAATTGTTCGCCCCATATTGACCTTTTATAAAATCAGCATGAGTCAAATTGAATTAATATCTAATATGTGTTTGTTAAGTGTCTTTTCTGTAAAATGTCTTTATTATATAAGGATAAGGCTGATCTTGTACGAGGCGGCTGCCATCTAGGGTTTTATTTTTTTATATTTTTTTCTTTAGAGAGTGCCACATTAATGCGGCTAGCAAGGTCAACTAGGTTTTTCGGTTTTTATTTTTTAATTTTTCCTTTTTTTCACTGTACTCCTAACATATAAGCTAGGTTTTAGAGCCGCAGACCATTCCTTCTTCAGTGTTCCATTTTTAATATATTTTTCATTTTTCTTTCAAGCACTCTATCAATCTCTGGTTCTTCATCTTAGCATGTACAGAGGGAGAAGTTTGCTATGGTGAAGCACTCAAGTAAGTTAATTAACTATATTAGTTTGCTAATTAATTAGCTTGTGTGATTTGATTTAATTAATTAACTGATGCTATATTACTTAGATGAAATTAATTCAGTATTTTAATTGCTTTAGTTATTTACTTGGTTTAACCAATAGCTTAGGGATTTAATTATATTTTATTTATTAGATTTATTAACTTAGTAACGTGTAGCTAAAGCCCTGTGAGTAACTAGGGAAGATGAACCATGACTAAATTCTTATGAATCAAGCTCGTTCTTCTATCTATGTCTGTATGCACGCCAGTTGACTTATAACTTTTAGGAGAGTATTTCTAGAGTTGCTGATTATTTGATAAGGTATGTATTAATAGTCAATGGTTCATGTTTAGAGTTTTATTGTTTTTTCTACTTTAATTTATTTAGTCATTTTTTTAACTTTTGATGGAACATGTGATGCAGACAATACCATGTGCTTAGATCTAATGTTCAGACTTAATTTGCCTGTCATAAGTAGAGATTTTGGTGAGCAGCAACAGACTTGTTGGATATCAAAATTGACTGCTTGATGATAGTTTAAGGGATTCAACTTTAGGCGCTTGACTTGATTTTTCTTAGACTGATACGTAGTTTAGAAATTTCAGTCACAAACTTTTCATTCAGTTCCCTTAGAAGCGTCGAAACCGTAAGAACCACATGTCCTTGTGATCAACCCTCAAGTGTCATAACAAACGACCGTGCACTTGCAGTTAATTGAAACAGGAGAGAGAAATCTCCCTATCAGAAAAACTCTCACTTTCTTATATGGCCTATACTCTACAACAATAAAGACAATAAAATCAAATATTGTGATGAATCAGAAGTTCAACGATCTAAAACTTTTTTTATGCTTTGACATGACCGCTTAGTCGCCCAAAATATTGTTGAAGATTCTTATTCCCTCTGATGCATCCGATAAATTATGATTGTCAAACATTGAAATTTACATTGATTTTGTTCTCACCAATGATTAGATACCCTGAACCCCTGACATGTGATATTTTTAAAGCAGGATTTGTGGATTGTCATTTAGGGCGTGTTTGGTTGCAAGGAAGTGGGCGGAAGTAAGGAAATAGGGAAGTATAATTGCTCACTTCCCTATCTATCCAAACACTGGAAAAGGAAAAAAATACCCATTTTCTTTTTTCTTCTCTCTTTTACACAACCATTTCCTCACTTTCAGAGTGCTACAGTTAATTTTGTGGTCATGTAAATCTTATTTGTAATAAGTTGTAGCATAAAACAGTTAATTTTTTGGTCATGTAAATCTCACTTGCATTCTAATTACAGTCTATTTTTTATTTTTCTTAATTAATTTTTATTTTAATATTATTTTGCGGTCAACTTTGTGGTCAACTTTTCCACTTCCACTTTTTATTACCATCCAAACACCGGAAAAGACATAACATTTTTCAAACCACACTTCCCAACAACATCCAAACACCGGAAAACTTACTAACCAATTCCTAAGTTCCAAAGGGAACTATCACCACTTCCTTACTTCCTTACTTCCTCACTTCCACCCTTAACCAAACAGGCCCTTAAATGAGACAACATTCTTGTCGTCAGGGGGAGAAGAGTCAAAACTGAAGAACGACGTGAAATTTCTTGAAAAACTATAACTTTGTCTCATCTTGATCCTCGCACTAATCAATGTGAACTTGAAGCTCAAAAGATTATTCATTTACAAAGTATTGTGAACAAGTTACCATACACTTTCACTGATAATAAGAAAGTAACAAAATCACATATAGCGGCAATGAACACGCCAGCAAAGATCAATGTCCCGGAAGGACAATTGGCTAATACAATTGCAAAACAGTCTAAGACACGTATGAAGCGTGAAAGACCAGTCGGCACAAAAGGCACGATTCCCCAGAAGAAATGGTTACACTAATTAAATAAGAAAACTCCGGAAGAGTCTACGAAATAAAAAAAGGCAATATAAATGGGTACTCCAGGAGAGTACATACAACAAGAGCATGTAATAGCATTAACGTTCCCTGAAAAAACACATGTACATGAAAATAAGGAGACATCAATCAATTATGTATCAACTGAATATATATGGGATAGAAATAATATTATTGTTGATGACATATTTGGCTTCACAATAGCACTTAAAATCACCAGAAGTGATGAGAATCTTGAACCACAAACCATCGAAGAGTGTCGATGCAGGCATGATTGGCCAAAATGGAAAGAAGCAATACATACAAAATTAGATTTTTTTAACAAAACGCAAAGTATTTGGACCTATAGTCCAAGCGGCTGAGAATATAAAGCTTGTAGGATACAAATGGGTATTTATTCGAAAAACTAATAAAAATAATGAGATTGTAGGATACAAAGCTCGACTCGTAGCACAAGATTTCTTGCACCTGAAATTGATTATGGAGAACATGTTCTCCTGTAATGGATGCTATTACTTTTCGCTATTTGATCACTTTGATAGTCTCAGAAGGACTATGCATGCGTCTTATGTATGCAGTTACGACATATTTGTATAGGTCATTAGATAATGACATGTATACAAAGATCCCAGAAGGATTCAAGGTTCTTGAGGCACATAGTTCAAAATTCCACAATCTATACTTAATTAAATTACAACATTCCTTATATGGATTAAAACAATCAGGACGCATGCAGTACAATTGTCTTAGTGAATATTTATTAAAAGAGGGATATGTGAATAATCCCATATGTCCATGTATATTCATAAGAAAATCAGAAATTGATTTTTTCATATGTCGTAGTATATGTTGATGATTTGAACTTTATAGGGTTTCTTGAATAGCTCACAAAGACGGCCTCTTATTTGAAAAAATAGTTTGAAATATCTTGGAAAAATAAATATTTTTTTTGGTCTAAAAATTGAGCACTTTCGAGAAGAATTTTTCTTCATAAAAAACGTACATCAAAAGAATCTTCAAGCGTTTCTATATGGATAAAGCTAATCCATTAACTCAGTTGATGTGAAAAAAAGATCATTTTCATCCTCCTGAAGAGGGTGTAGAACTTCTTGGTCCCGAAATACTATATCTTAGTACAATTGGTGATCTTATGTATATTGCAAATTGTTAACAACCAAACATTGCATTTTCAGTCAACCTTTAGTAAGATATATCTTTGCCCCAACTCGAAGGCACTAGAATGATGTCAAACACATATTTCACTATTTATGTGGAACAATTGATTTAGATTTATTTTACCAATAATCATAGTCACCTTTACTTAGATATGCAGACGCTCAATATCTTTCTGATCCTTATAAAGGAAGATCACAAACAGTCTATGCCTTCACATATAGCGACGCCGCTATATCATGGAGATTTGTAAAACAAAGTATGATTGCCACTTCATCTTATCACTCTGAAATTATTGCAATCTCTGAAGAAAGTTATGAATTTATATGGTTAAGACTATGATCCAACACATTCGAGAATCATGTGAATTGTCCTAAACAAAAGATACTCCAACAATATTGTTTGAAGATAATGCTACTTGTATTGTACAAACTACAAGAGGTTACATTAAAGGAGACATGATCAAACACATATCACAGAAGTTTTTCTACACACATGAGCTCCATAAGAGAGGCAATATCGATATTAAGCAAATATGAGCTCCATAAGAGAGGCAATATCGATATTCAACAAATACGGTCAAGTAAAAATCTGGCAGAATTATTCACAAAAGCATTGCTGACATCGACATTCAAGAAGCTGGTACATAAAATCGGAATGCACCTCTTCAGAGATGTTACATGCTGAAAGTAGAGTTTATCTTATCAGGAGGAGTGTCATCAGTAAGCCTACACACTGTACCCTTTTCCTTCGCCCAAGTTTTTATCCCGTTGGGTTTTTCTTGGTAAGGTTTTAACGAGACAGTGTCACACGCTCACCAGCGCATATGAATATGTAATTTTTTTTCCTTAGTCCAGATTTTATCCCACTTGGTTTTACTATCGAGCTTTTTAATGATTCATATTCATGAACGGTGAACATCCGAGGGGTTGTAAATACATAAATCAGTGGATGACCATCATCTCTCTTTATATTCTACCCTGTGAATGCATATTTGAATGCATGAGTTAATGGGTGACATCTTCGCCTTCTCCTTTGTAAATACACATTGTGAATCCATGAGATAGTGAGTGGTCTCTTCATCTTCCTCCTTGTTACCTATGCTCTACATACCTATAAATAGATGCTACAAAAAAGAATGAAATGGACAAATTTTGAGAAATTTTCCCTTGACTTTGCTCTCTCATTCCTCTAAAATTCTCTTAATTTCATGACACAACTTTATCAAACCGAGCGAAATGAGGTTTCTCCCGTCACTACTTTCAATTTGTCCATCTGTCTGTCCTCCAAAAAAAAAGAGTCACAGAGCCATCTCCTCCCGCCTCCCTCTTCCTTATTTCTCGCTCCTCTCTCTCCTCTTTCTCTCCTTCTCTTATCTTCTCACTTTTTCTTCTTCTTTTCATCTCTCTCTCTCTCTGTGTTCGCCGTTCGGCTCCATCGCAAACAGTAATCTATTTTATTTATTTATGCTGCTCAAATCATCGAAGAAGCACCCCCCATTAATCCGGCCCATCTAATGAGGCCCGGGAGTCAGCAACTCCCTTTCTCCCACTCTCGTTACAAGTTAATCCGTGCCAGGTTCCTTATTGCCGCCAATAAGGTAACTCTCAGTCCCGCATTTGTCGAACTCCTCACTTGCATTCACTTTTTTTTCTCCAGGGTTCAGTCTCGCCGACGCCGGTTCTTTTGTTGCAAACCATTGGTTTCATCGCAACGTTCGGGCGGTTCCGTTGCAATGACCGGCGACGTCGTGACGCGAGAACGGGAATCACTCGAGAAGACGGCGGCCATCCGAACCGCCGGCGCGAGCAAGCTGCAGGTCATCGCTGATTTTGATGGCACGCTAATCAAGTACTGGAACGATGGGTGCCGTGGCAAGAGTATTTTTTAGGTTACTAAAAGATCAATTTTTTCTTCTTTGATTGTTGTGATTTTTGGATTTGATAAGTTTTTCTGATGTGGTGATTAGCCAATCATGGCTTGTTGCAGCAGGGGAATGTGGAGTACGGTGTGAAGAGGCAGGCATTGTACGATTACTACCTCCCGGTGGAGTACTCGCCCACGATTCCCATCGAGGAGAAAACAAAGATGATGGAGTGGTATGATTCTTCAAAACCCTCCTCTGATTGTTAATACCGCAAATGATTGTCATTGTGAATAATGAAGATTAAAACTTCAGTTTTATTGGGGATAAACATGCATGCTAGTGTGGAACTTTTAATGTGGAAACCTGATGTTACCTTGATTTGGAAGCTTAAGGTTGTTAAGGCAAAAGTTTAACAAAGTTATTGCACAATTTGGACTCTGTCATGCATATATTCTAAGAACTTTGGCAATGAATATATTACCCTTTGTCTATATGTAGATGATATTCTTATCCTTGGAACTTCTCTTGATGCAATCCAAAGAGTAAAGGATTATCTTTCTCAAAACTTTGATATGAAGAATTTAGGTCCTGCTGATATGATATTAGGAATGAAAATATCCAAAATCTCTAATGGAATTTCCTTGAGTCTAGCTCATAACATTGAAAGAATGCTTCATAAATTTGATTCCTATAACTCTAAACATATTTCTACACCCTATGATTCTTCAATTGCTTTGAAGAAGAATATGGGTGAGCATGTGTCTCAACTAAAATACTCTCAATTAATAGGTCACTTCTCTACATTTCTAACAGGACTCGGTCTGACATCTCTTATGCAGTAAATACATTGAGTAGATATAATAGTAACCCTAGTAGAGAATACTAGATTATACTAGAGAGAGTTTTCAAATATCTTAGAGGTACAATTGACTATTGTCTGACTTACACTGGATATCCTAATGTTATGGAAGGTTATAGTGATTTCAACTGGGTCACTGATTCCAACAGTGTTAAGTCTACTACCGGATATGCATTCATATTCGGTGATGCTGTTGTATCTTGAAAATCATGCAAACAAACAGTGATTGCCAGGAGCACCATGGAGCCCGAGCTCATTGCTCTGGACACAACTTGCTCTGAAGCTGAATGGTTAAAGGATCTTTTATCTGAATTCTCTATCGTGCCTAGACCCATACTTCCAATCTCAGTTCATACTGATTCAAAATCCACTATTGAGATTTTAAAGAAAGATAATGCCAATAAGAAGATGAACAGACATATTCAAATCAGACTTAAGTCTGTTCAGCGCCATTGGTCAAAGTTATGCTTCTGAACTTTGTAAAGTCCGAGAAGAATATTGTTAACCCATTGACTAAGAGTTTTTCTAGAAGTGTGGTCTAGAATCATCGAGGGAGATGGGGTTAAGCCCATAATAGAGTTCACCGACAGCGGGAACCCAATATACTTGATTGGGAGTTGATTCCAATTCTATGAAAGAGGTTCAATGTGGTGGGAACAAGCTGGACTGGTGATACTTATGTGGAGTATCGATCCGGATATGTTTATATCTTGTATGTAGTATTGTAACTACTACCCCTTTTTTATAGTGACGATGCTCTTATGATACAACCAGGTAAGGATGAGTTTAACTCTTAGTAAGTCCAACGCATATAGTGCGGAGGGTATACTATCTAGCTGTACTACCCTTGGAGGACTAACCTACGCGAGAGGAACCGTGATGACCGCGGTTAGGGGCAGAGCTGACCCTAGAAACTCTCATGAGTCAGCTACTGTGAGCATGGCCTTAAACGCTCAACTCGCTCGCTCAATAGATGGAGACTTACTATGTGTATATTTATCAATATCTGATAAAAAGAGACTAGTTCCAGGCGTTGTCCATTATATCTCCCAAATGGCGATGAATTCACTAAGGAAGATTCCAGGCGTAGTCCACCTATCCCGAATTCACAGTATGATGTTGCCCGATTTCACTCGTGTTTTATGATCTGATAATTTGATTGTTATTTATTGTTGATTTATTTTATCTTCCCTAAAACTCAAGTTTTGGGGGGACTGTTGGAAGTGTTTTGAATTGGAGGGAAAACTTGAGTTTCCCTCTTATTGGCTTTAGTTTTATCCCACATTGGATAGGAGATGGGAGGTTAAGTAGTATATTTACCAACTCCTCCCATGCCTATTGTTATGAGTGTTGGGCCATGGGCCACATCCCCACACATGCGCACACACGTCGAACCGAACCGGGCTGGGCCGGGTTCGGGTGACGCACGCCCACGACCTGCAGACACGAATACAGTTCGATTCAGGGGCTCTTGAACTTGAAACTTTTTTTCGATTTTTCTATTTAAATTCTGTTTGACTTTTTCGGGATTTTCTGTTCGGCTTTGACCTACTCTCCAGATCTGCTCGCGAACTGCACAATCGTGTGCAGATTTGGAGCGGGACTGTTACAGCAGATGAACTCCGAAAATTTATAAATAGCTTATCGCAGTTTAGTCTGTTCACTGCATAAATCCTATAACATTCTCTCTCCCTCTTTCATATTTCTTTATTGTAAATTCTGGTTCGATTTTCTTGGTAATTTTTGTAGCATTTCTTTTACATACGGGCAACAAATTTTCATCTGATCAGAGGCCTAACTCATTGTCCGGAGCTGGGTGTTGGTGATCTACCGGGGGCTTTTACCACTAGGAGAGGAGATCATTCTAAGGTCCGGATGAGGAGCCGGCCATCTATCTTCTAAGGCAGTACTTTTGCACGACTGTTACCCCAGGCCAGCAAATTTAACTTTTCTTTTAATTGTTTTATGTTAGTTGCATGCTTAGGACAAGTAATTAATTTGATTAAAATTATGTTTTAATTTGTTGCATGATTTAAGATTTAAAATTTAAAAATATTGTTATATACCCAACAGATACTACAAAAATGTGTGATGGATGATTAAAACTTTAGTACCAATATATAAGAATAAAGGACATATATAAAGTTGCTCCAAAATGTGTGTATGTGACTTCCTTGCAAACCATCTCAATGAAAGGCTTGCACGATGACAAATACAAATTGCTACCTAAGATTCCCAGGACATCTATCCTGTTATAGCACTTCTGATGTCTGCAATTGTTATAGCAATTTTGAAGTTACTAACTATCTTACAAAGCGAGAGGGAAAAAAAAAGACATGTGAATACCGATTTGGCCAGTCCTACTCTAACAAGATAATAACTTACTAATTTAATTTAGAGCCTATCCTGTCCCCGCAACTAAACTGGGTACATGACCAATGTGTCTAACCTCAAATTTGCATAAAGTGAGGCCCACCGCACTTCTTAATGGATGGACACTCCCATGCTAAGCATGTCAATCACTTCTACGTTGAACTTGTCCTTGAGGATGGTGTTAAAGGTTGCATGCACCCAGAGCCCATCCGTGCATTGCATGTCGTCTGGTGACCCTTGCAATACCCAACATCTTTGAAGGGCTGTAAGCTAATTAGGTTGCATCAGTTGCTAGTCAACTGCTTATTGACAAATTACTCTAAAGCTAATTAGGTTCCATATAAAAAAAAAAAAAAAAAACTCTCTACTCATCAGATTCATACTGACAAACTACTCTGAAGCCCTAAACCCGAATCATTGTTTACTGTAAATTGAAGACAAATTTATGATCTAGCCAACCATAACCCAAGCCTTATACACAGGGGAAACCATGTTTCTTTATTACCTGGTAACTTGAGGTTTCAAGAAGAGTTGTCAAGATAACTAGCTAGCAGAGACAATGACAGACTTGGAAGAATATAATTATACTTGCATGGGATGATGGCATTGATTATCCCTTTAACTGCAATGAAATGAAAAATCCCCCAAAAAAGATTGTCTAATCACACTTTGGATGGATGATATGTCCACATGCTTTATGCAGTAAATTCCAATACATTACAAGAAGGTTAACAGTCCATGAATCACGGTACAGAAGCTACATGAGAGGGACACTAGCATCTAATAAGGGATTTCTTCGCAACGGCCAATAAGGAAGGCCTTCTAATGGCACAATGCATGAGCTCCCAGCTCCCAAATAATGGAGAACACAACATATATATCTTTAAAGTCATTGTCTTTACACCAAAACTTCAAAGTTACTGTGAGAGTTGATGAATATATGTTTATCTTCTATTACGCCCATGTGGGCCGCGCTCTTTTGTATGGCCCAAAACATGGGCTTTTGCATAGTAGTATTCTATTTTTTTTAATCCATTTTTTAAATGTGCACCCGGGTCCCGGAGGGACTTGGATTGCTCTAATACAATCTTACGCCTCTGTGATTGCACCAAAACTACAAAGTTATGGTGAGGGTTTAGGATATATCTTTATATTTGAACAATCTAAGGCACAAGAATCAATTTGTTTCGCATCTTCCCAGAATGGCCTTTGCGCCAGAGGAACTGATACGGTAAGGCATCACCTACATTTCGTGTGGGATAAGGGATTTGATTCCAGCAATGCAGCAACAATTAGCTATATTGATCTCGTGAACCATGTGTATGTTGGTAGCAGACTGTTCTACAATTTGAAAGACACTAATTAGCCAAACAAAGATAACAAAACATACAACCCCAGAACAACAAACAAATATACTCATTACCCTGAATACAGATTTCACATCTAGAAGATGTGTCAAAAGAATATTTAGGAATGAGATTCAAGTTAATCGTTTTCTTGATAGAATTGAAGTTGACATGTCCCAGTCTTCCATGTCAATATCACAAGACTCAATGTTCAAAGTAACAGGAATAGAAATTTCATTATCAAAAGAATTTATTACATTGAATCGATAAAGGCCATCACAAACAAAGCCTTTCCAATGAAGATATTAGACTTGGAGATTACAAACTTATTGGATTTCTTGACAATCTTATAACCAGCTCTAAGAAGTGAAGACTCCCTGCTCAGATTTCTCTGAAGTGTGGGTACATGCAGGCCGCCTTGAAGAGTCAAAATTTTCCCTGAGGTCATTCTGAGATCAGTACGTCTAGTCCCTTTTCTTTCTAGTGGAGTCATCTGCTAAGCTCACGCTTCCTCCACGTTATTCCTGATAAGATTTAAATGAGGAGCGATCAGTATAGATGTGGATATTGGCTCCTGAGTCTAACCACTAGTCGGAGGAGAAGATGATAGAGTTGACAATAGGAAGAGAAGAATCTAACCTAAAGAAATTGGAGTTCAGTTCCATCATGTTGACCTTATGCCCGCTATTTGCTCCATTTCCTCTGGTTGGGCTTTGACAGGTTCTTTTTTCGGTTGAAACATTGAGGCACCATGTGATTTGTTCTTCCGCAGACGTAGCAGAATCTTCCATTAGTCTTCTGGCGAAAGGTTCTAGGTTTGTAGGAGGAAGATTGAGAAGGTTTGAAAGAAGAAGAGCTTGCATGGGGAGAAGAATGAAAAAGATTGGGTTTTTTGAACTTCTTACCCTTGGGATTTATAAATTTGCGCTTAGGCTTATCTTCCACCAAGTTTAGTTTACCTTTCATTTCTGACTTGGTTTAGAGTTTGCCTATGCTGATCTTCTATGCGAATCACTTTTACGGCTTGAATAAGGGTTATGTCACCTTACTTGTGACGGAGCTCTCCAGCAAAGATTAACCAGGAAGGAGGGAGTTTGTCAATAAGACAAGACACCTTGTAATCGTCGAAGAATGATTTCCTTTCAATTGAAGGTGTCGGATAAAATCTTGAAATTCATGAAGTTGATCATTGATAGGTTTACTATTAGTCATCAGGAATTTATTGGAGGAGGAGGTGAATCTTTCGATTCCAGCATCGTCGAGGCCATATTCATCCTCGAGAGCTATCCATAGTTCTTTAGCACTCTTATATTCATAATAAATGTCATATAGACTATCAGAGAGTGCAGTAAGAATCCTATGGAGACAATGCTATTCAATTTTCTCAGGTTTCAAATAGATGTAGGAGGAATGAGTTGTATGAGGAGTTTCAACAGGAGAAAATCCAACAGATGAAGGTTTAGGAGAAGGTACATGAATGGTATCATCTATGGCTGATATGAGACCTAAAATGGTTAACAAGTACTGCATCTGGTTTGTCCAGCTCTTAAAGTATGTGCCGGAGAATTTCTCTGGTTTGACACCCTTGGAATGATCAGGGTTGGCCATAGTGACGTGATGTGCTACCTGAATTCTGTATTTCAAAATTATTTTGATAATGTCAGAATATAGTTTATGTTGGTAGCTTTTAGATTAGGGTTTACAGAATAAAATAATATATAGTCTTTAATTATGTGTCAAATAATTCAAGTAAGATATAACAAGATATAGACTTGTCCTTTTAATTTTTCCTAACTCGAAATTATAACAACAATAATTTCTAAAAGGTTATTCCAATTAAATTTTAGAAATAGTCTAACAAGAATTAATTAATAATTGACTTGCAAGAATAAATAATCCTTATGGCAAATATCACAAAATTAAAAAAAATTTAATTAGCCAAATTTTATTGCAAGAAGTAGTTAATTAATTGATGCATGAATGTAAAATCTTGCAATAAGATTTTATAATATATATATTTAAATAAGACAGGATTTAAATAATTTAAATTATATTGTAAAAGATTTTCTTTTGTAACGAAAAAATAATAAGATGTTGTAATGAAAACAGATGAATAAAGTTTGCAATGAAAAGAATTTGACCTTGTAATAATTACTAAATATAAATTTGTAATAAATAAAGTTATTCAGATTTTTTAGGATCTTATATTGAAAGATTTGGCCTTGTAATAATTAGAACAAAAAGATTTTGCTTTGCAAGAAATTAAAAGAGATTAAAATCAGATCAGATTTTAAGAAATCTTACAACAGGATAACTTACAACAGTATGTTATGATAAGATCTAAATAGTTTAGAAAGATCTATTACAACAAGTTTGTAATGAAAAAAATTTAATGCAAATCTTTTAAGGATAAATGAAAATTTGAAACACGATCTTTTAAATAATTTGGTAAGAACTTGTAAAATATAAACTGTAAGAATGCAAAAATTTTCTTTTAAGATTTTTTTAAATAATTATCTTTACTTACAGGAATAATTTTTACTTGCATGAAAAATTATCTATTGCATGAAAATTATCAATTAAGAAACAGACATGTAATTATATTACATGAAATAATCAGATAAAATGTATCTTCTAGATTGTTGGGTATATAACAATATTTTTAAATTTAAATCTTAAATCATGCAACAAATTAAAACATAAATTTCAATCAAATTAATTACTTGTTCTAAGCATTCAACTAACATAAAACAATTAAAAGAAAAGTTAAATTGCTGGCTTAGAGTGACAGTCGTATAAAAGCACTGCCCTAGAAGATAGATAGTCGACCCCTCGTCCGGACCTTAGAATGACCTCCTCTCCTAACGGTAAAAGCCCCCGATAGATCACCAGCACTCAGCCCCCAACGATGAGGTAGGCCTCTGCTCAGATGGAAATTCGCTGCCCGTATGTAAAAGAAATGCTCCGAAAATCATCAAGAAAATCGAACCAGAATTTGCAATAAAGAAATATGGAGGGAGACAGAGAATGCTGTAGGATTTTTGCAGTGAACAGACTGAACGGCGAAAAGCTATTTATAGGTTCTCGGAGTTCATCTGTTGTAGCAGTCCCGCTCTAAATCTGCACACGATCGTGCAGTTTGCGAGCAGATCCGTAGAGTGGGTCAAAACCAAACAGAAAATTTCGAAAAAATTAAAACAGAATTTTAAATAAAAATTAAAATAGAAAAGCCGAAAAAAGTTTCAGGTTTAACAGCTCCCTGAATCGAACTGCATTCGTTCCTGCAGGTCGTGGGCGCGCGCCACCCGAACTCGGCCCGGTTCGGTTCGGCGCGCGCGCGCATGTAGGGATATGGCCCATGACTCAACACTCATAACAATAGGCATGGGAGGATTTGATATATATACTACCCAACCCCCCGTCTCCTATCCAATGTGGATTAAAACCAAAGCCAAATAAGAGGGAAACTCAAGTTTTCCCTCTAACTCAAAACACATCCAACAATATATACAATTTTATTGAATAACTTAATTAGATACTAAAAGCAATGTCTTAGCCATTCCAAAATTCATTAGGAATTCATCAGATAGCTCTCCCAATTTTAATTTTCTTTAAAACATTTTAATGGAGTAAAGACCCTCTAACTCAAATTTTCAAGTTTTTTTGTTCATCAACAATGAAATACTCTTTAGCTCAATAAAGGGAGTAAATTTATTTTCTTCCTATCTTTCACTGTTTCCATTGGTTTGCCTGAGCATTTTATTTTACTTCTTATAAGGTTTATCTAGGTTTTCCACGTGCATTTTGTTTTGTACTGTCTTCATTGAATCATTTGGTGCTTCTTGGGTAAATGCATACACAGTGACTTAGCCAGAACTTCAAACTCGGTGGGGGGAGGGGGGCACAAATGGACATTCATGACAACAAAATTGTAAATGATATTTAGTAATAACAATAATAATTTTCTTTCTAAAATAAATTAAAAAAACAATTATTTGCATACAATTGTAACGTAGAACAAAAAAGTACAAACACATGGACAATTGAACAATTTTTATACCAGAGGTATGCTATTACTTATTAGCATACAAATAACAAAAAACTAGCCCTCTAACTCTCTAAAACATCTTCGTTTTGGCATGTTATTAGCATTCAAGATTACCAACGATTTAGCTATCTAACAAATTAAAATAAATTTATTGCAGATATTTTAAAGGAATTTATTGCAGATTTGAGAGAGAGCTACTGGGTTTGGGTTGGGTTCAGTTCATGTGTGTGAGTCACATACATATACTATAAGAGCACCAATCTGATTTTGTCACAAGAAAAATTGCGGGGTCTTAACAGAGGAGAATAATCTGTGCTTACTCAACAATTTAAACCCGTCGAGTTGGGTTTATCCTTAAATTCTGGGATTATAAAAAAAACGTGTTTACTGTACTTGTTCGAATTTCAGCTACTAACAAATCTCTTGTGGCTATTAAAATCCTATATTCCTTTTCTTTTTCAAATACGTCATTTCTTATCTGCTCTCCTTCAAACATCATTTTATTTTGAAAAAAATCTCCTTCAAATCCATAGAAATCATTTCTCATCTGCTCCCCTTCAAGCATAATTTTCTTAAAAGAAAAGAAATTTCTCCTTCAGATGTTACAGGCTCAACAATAACAATTAGAGATGTTGTTGGATAAATTATTATCATGGTGATCATTGGTTAGATAAAATACGACCGCTTTTATTAAGAGTAATAAGCAATAACAACTTGAGATGAGATATGAGAAAAATACTATTTTCTAATTTTATCCTTAAAAAGTAGTTGTAACTTATGAACCAAATGAAAATGTTTAATCAAATTGTGTCCTTTTAAATGAATCATTAATTTCGCACTAGATGCTCATAGATGCAAAATAAGAGGAGGATTTTTATGATTTCTTTAGTTTGCAGAATTAGATTGAAGGAAAATGAACAGAGAACTGATGTAAAATCAGCCTAGATCGCAATCACCTTCAACATCGAAACTAAAATTTGAAATTCAAAATAGGATAGAATTTCGGGTTTTCACCCCTTATGCGGGCTTCTCACCTAAAACTCGAGAGCAAATAAACTCAGGAATTTAACTGGCTATTTTGAGAAAAGTTTTAATCATTGAATAATCCAATGAAATGTCAAGGGGGCCTTTTATAGATTTTACAAGAAGAGACATCTAGGAAATAACCGATGTGGTACTAAGCATCCACAAAAGAACACCTACTACATCAACTAAATGACATAAAATAAGTCTAAAATAAAACTAAGCCAAAGTCAAAGAAGTGCATTACACCGCTTCCTAAAATAGACTCGATCGAATTGACCCATAAGCGGCGTGATGTCCTCATTAATTCCTCCCGGGTGGAAAGAACTCGACCCCGTCGAGTGCGTGGGGGGAAGCTGCTGCTGGCTCTGATAGCGCCCCAGTACGTTAGAATCAAGATATCAGAAGTCCTCAGTAATCTAAGAATTTTTAGAATCAGGTCTTCCTTTCCTCTTAATGAGATAGCAGCGCATCCCTCCGTCTCTAGTAGAGATAATCTGACTATCCAAGATAGAATCTATGTTTTCTGTTGTAGAGGATAGTCTAGGGAGAAGTGGAGGTAGTGGGGGCTCTCAGAAAGAATGTCTTAGGTAGGCTCATCCACGAATGGATCAGAAGGGGTATCAAAGGTACCTCTATATGGAACCAACTCCTCAACAGTAAAAGTGCAACTGATGTCAAAGTCCGGTGGGAGATCCACTACATAAGCATTTGAATTGATTTTCTTGAGGATTTGGAATGACCCTGCGCTTCGTGCGTGTAATTTCTTTACAGTTTTCAGAAGAAACCGCTCGGGTCTCATGCGGATCATCACATAATCACCGACATTAAATGTTCTTAATCGGCGATGTAAACCTGCAGAAGCTTTATAATCAATATTATTTTTATTATCTTCTCTCTGATCTCCTCATGTACTGCACGTATATGCGAAGCAAATGCTGATGCAGAGTCTGATACCCTAGAATGATGATGAACTGTGAGAATTAAATCAACTGGCTATCTAGATTTAAGGTCAGTTAATATTTCAAAAGGAGTAAAACCCGTAGTTCTATTGACAGAACCATTATATGCAAATTCGGTCATAGAAAAAATGAGATCCCAAGTTTTCAAATTTTCCCAATGAGGCACCTAAGGAGATTTCCTAGAGTCCTATTTACTACCTCCGTTTGACCATCTGTTTGTAGATGAAAAACTGTCGAGAATTTCGGTTTGGTGCCCACCTTGTGCCAAAGCGTTTGCCAGAAGTAGCTAACAAACTTAAAGTTTCTATTGGACACCATAGTTTTAGGTAGCCCATGCAACTTGACGACATTATCAAAGAACAAGATAGCTATTCGAGACGCATTAGAGGTCTTGGAGCTCGGGATAAAGTGAGCCATTTTGTTGAATCAGTCAACCACTACTAGGATAGTCTTACTTTTTCTGAGTTTTTGGTAACCCTAATATGAAATTTAGGCTCACGTCTTGCCAAAGGGCAATTTGACACTGGGAGAGAGTGTAAGATCCGACAATTTACTTTTATTGCTTGGCCAGTTGACACGTGCAACACTGGCCAACGATTTTGGCGACATCTTTCTTCAAGCTCGGCTAGTAGAATCGATGTTCAACAATCTCAATTATTTTGTTCTGATCGAAATACCTAGCCAGACCTCCAGCATGTATTTTTCAAGCGAGAAAATTACTGAGGGACGTACGGGGAATACATAGCTTACGGAATCTGAATAGATAACCGTCTTGTAACAGAAAGCTGTCCATTTCACGAACGGGACCATCCCATAACGTGATGTAAATTTTTCCAAAGTGGGGGTATGAGTCATACTCCTCTCTCAATTTCTCGAACCCAATCACTTCTGCACTCATACCTACCAAAATCATTACACGCCGGCTGAGCGCATTAGCGACCTTATTCTTAACTCTCGCCTTGTGTTTGAGAACAAATTGTAATCTTGGAGGAATTACACCAATTTACTGTGTCTCGCATTTAGCCTCTTTTGGGAGTTGAGATATTTCAGTGTTTCATGATCCGTATACATTACAAACTTCTACGCTAACAGGTAATGCCTCCATTAACGCAAAGCCTACACAACCGCATAAAATTTCTTGTCATACATCGTTTCAGGTGTCATTTAATTTTTCACTGAAATAAGCAATGAGATGGTTTTCCTGACTCAGCATACCACTTATTGCCAATCCAGATGCATCACATGTTACTTCAAACGCCTTCGAAAAGTTAGGGAGACGCATAACAGGAGCTTCAATCATCATCATCTTAATTTCTGCAAAAGCCTTGGTGGCAGCAGGAGTCCACTGTGATCCCTCGCTCTTTAGCACTAAAGTTCTTTATAGATCAATGGTAGAAAGTGGCTAATCCGTGAAAACTTCTGACTTTCCTAATTGTTTGGGGTTGTGGTCACTCGGTGATTGCTTTCACCTTCTTAGGCTCTGCAGAACTACTTAGAAGAAAGTATAAATTCTAGGAAGACGACCCTATCTGTACAAAAAATACACTTTTTGGGTTTGCATAAAACTTCTCAGCTTGGAGTATGCAGAAGACTTGTCTTAGATGGCCCACATATTGCTCTTGAGTTCGGCTGTAAATCAGTATATAATCAAAGTATACCACTACGAATTTATCGATAAATGGCCAAAACAATTGAGTCATCATTCTCATGAAGGTGCTAGAGCATTGGACAGTTCAAAGGGCATAACCAACCATTCATACAGTCCATCTTTAGTTTTGAATGCAGTTTTTCATTCTTCCCCTGACCGGATTCTAATTTAGTGATACCCACTGTAACACCCTGATCCCCGGTGTACGTATCACCGTATCTGTACGCGATACGACGTACAAATTTGATTTGACCTCTGTAGTATTCCGATTGACCTGATTTTAGTTTCAAAAATCATTTCCTAATATTGTAGATTTTTCAGGATTTTCTGAAATTTTTCTGGATTATTTTGGAAAATATCCGTTGTCGGTGTCGACCGATACCGATAACCAGCCTTCCGATTTTTATTTCACAAACGGAGTAAAACTTTGAGAATCGGCTTTCACTGTGTATCTTAGAATCATGTTATCTACGTTCGGGTATTTTTGGGGATTTTTCTGAATTTATCGAAACTCCGGCCAAAACGGTGTCGTCCGTATCGGCGAGACACTCCGGGATTTTTAATTTGCAAACCGGATTGAATTTCTTCAAACCGTCTTCATATTACGTCTCAGCGTAATATTTTCTATTTTCTGTAATTTTTGGGCACCGTTCGGGACAAGTCGAATTTTAGGCCGCATTAAATAATCTTATTTTATTAATTTTAATTTCTTTTCTTTTTCTTTTCTTTCCTTTCTTTCTCTTCTTCCTTCCAGCGAATTCTCCCCCACTGCCCTACTGTTCATCCACCGCTCTCTCTCTCTCCCTTTTAAATCTCTCCTCTCCCTCTCTCTCCTCTCTATTCTCTATCTTACTACCATCTCTCTCTCTCTACTTTCTCTCCATAACTCTCTCTCCCCCTCTTTCCGACTCTGCTCCAGGACAGGAATCCGTGCCCGACCAAACGCCGCCCCAGCTCGCCGCGTGCCACCGGGCTCCGCCTCCGGCCACGCGGCCGGTGGCCGGCCGCCACCGCACCAAGCCGAGCCGCCACCGCCGCCTTATTCCCCCTCTCCATCTTCTTCTTCTTCTTCATCTTTAGCTGTAAACCCAAAATCCCCCCCCTATGTTTCTCTCCCTCTCTCTGGATAACCCATCGCCGGCGGCTAGACTGCCGCCGGCGGACTGTCGGCGGCGGCCTGTCGCTGGCCGCCGCCGGTGGGCTGCCGCGGGCCGCCGGCCAGCCTAGCTGGCCGGCGACAGCACCCCTGCAGCGGCAGCAATTGCTGCCGCTGCTGCTGCTTGTGAGATGAAGTGGGTTCGGGTTACACCCGAACCCACTAACCCCTCTTTGGTATGGGTTAAAACCCATTAACCCAGTCGACCTGTAACCCATTAAGATAAGTTGTGGGTTTGGGTATTGGATTCAAAACCCGACCCGCGAGCGACCCGAACCCGCTAAGGTAATTTTGCAGAAAAACCCCTGTGACAATTTATTAATTGCATTTCAATTCTTTTATTTACATAATTAACCTCTTTTTATTACTTTTAGTGTTCGGGCGATATCGGGAGCATCCGGACTCCGATTCGGGCGATTCTGGATCCGTTGCGATCGTGGGAACGAGAGCTACAGTCCTGTAGCTAGTTTGTGAGTGTTTTCTTTTTTCTAAATTTTATTTATTTATTCATGTTTATTAAAGTCGTGAATGATTGCTATAGTTACGAAACCGTAATTATGGGTTAAATACTAGAACTGTTAAATTCTTAACTTAACCCGAGAAATGGCATGTGTTATAAACCTAGACATTTATCAGGATGATCAATTAAAGAATCACTAGACACGTCACTGCATGGATAACTAGCATGGTTCCACACTAATGCTACATGGACACGAAGACACGCGTACTTCATTATGCGGGATCTGGTCACTACTGTACTGTCACCCTGACCGACCCACTGGTACACTAAACACCGTAGGGCATGTAGACATCGGTTACACCTCTCACCCTTACCACGATACTGAGATTCATGTACACGGATACGCATAGATATTACACTGGTACACGGCTAGACCAATGCACGGACTACCACATTTCATATTATGTCATGTTTACATATTACTGTTATACCTGCATATCATGTTTACATATTACTGTTACACCTGCATGTCATGTTTACATATTACTATTACACATACATGTCATATTTACATTTCACTGTTATGCATGTATGATTTCTTTATTCTTGTCATATGGATCCTCATTTCAATTACCTGTATTATTGTTCCATGTTATCGGATACATGTTATATGCTTGTTTCCCGTTATGGATATTGTTAATCCCGTTACTGGATACATGTTCCCGTTACTGATATGGATGTTCCCGATACTGGACATGAGAGCCGTTGATATGCGATATGTGGGGATCCCACATCTATTGTTCCCGTTTCCCGTATATTGTTCATGTTATCTTGATCATGTTATATTGTTCCTGATTCCCGTGATATTGTTCTATGCTATCAACAGAGCTCAGGTCCAGTTATCATGTTACCCGTATCATGTACTGTATACTTGACATATCATATCATAAAGAGAACTTGGGTATGGGGGAGACTTGACGGTTGACTAGATCATATCGGGTGGATGTTTGGATCCATTGTTTGTCCCACTGCAGGGGACGGGGTAGTGCTGGCTACCGTCTGTTATAGCTCATGAGCTCATGATTATTGTTTTAGCTCATTGAGATTCCCGTTACATGTTACAGCTCTAGCGGGCTGGCCCTGGTCTCAGCAGCCAGGGGTCTGTTTAAGGCCGTTGTCCCGGGTATGCACGGGATACACCCACCCGATAAGAACTCCTCGACCACGGGTTTCCAATTAACATAATAAAACAGTATACATAGTAGCGACATCGGGAACACTTGTTATTTGGTTACTCTCTCGTTTGGATAATGGTACCCGTAGGCCATGTCCGGATGGGTTCGACTGGAGTGCGGGCTCCAGTATGAACTGCCAGTGGTATGGGACACTGGAAGAGAGTGATTAAAATATCAGGTGGTACTGATTGCTACTATTGTATCAATCACATGACTTGCCTCAGACATGTATGCTATTGTTGTACTTGACTTACCTGATACATGTCACTGTTCCTGTCATTTTGTCTACTATCATGTTCACTGTGATCTTGCTTACTTGTACTATCCATGTTCATGTTATTGTATCCGCTATCATGTTACACTACTTGATACTGATTACACTTCATATGGTGACATACTACTCATGCTCATGTATACCTTGCCTCATAAACATTCTGTTATGCATTGCTTATATGATACCTAGAGTCAACACAGTAGCATGTTCATATTGCATATGTCCACCTGCATATTCATTTACATCACTACCATGTTCACTGCTATTACGTCACCGTAGATAACATTATTTATTATATAAATTAGATATGATTAGAGTCATGACCTGATGATAACCGGCTAGGTATTGATGATACTAAAAGATGACATGCTTTTATATCTCTACTGCTTCCTATATGCTTATGAGAGAATATCACTTGTACCACATCATGTATTATATATTAGTATCGTGCCTGTATTACTATTATATATTATTGCCTCCTTCAGTTTTACCACTCACTAGGTCGCTTTCTGACGACCCTGGGTTTGCATGCCCAGATTGGAGATTCGAGTTACCATAGCTTCAGAGAGTGCCTTGGAGTCACATGGGAGATTCCGCATCAGGACTATTCATAGGTATTTTAGTGCTTTATTTCTGTTATCTTATTTATCCTTGTTTTCATATCTGTTATGATCGCTGACCTCATTCTGCAGGTATTCTTGTACTGCTTTCATGCTGGACCTCAGATCTATATGGAGGTATTGTACTGTACTGAGGCTTAACGTACGCGTGAGGTTGTTTTCACCTCGCGTATGTACGTCGCCATAACGTCTCCGTATCCTTGGGATCGGGGCGTTACATAGTGGTATCAGAGCCAAGGTTCACACCTAGTGTGGGTAACCACCTGGGTCAATCTTCGGGCTCTTACCAACAGTACAATCAGTATCTGAATTTGGGGTTCCAGCAACGAGTACAAGAATACCATGACCTTGACAAGTCATTCCTTGACTCGTTTGTGTTCCTTCCTTCCAGTGGTCAACCAGAACATCCGATTTCCTTCTCGCTTCCCTTGCATCGTCTTGCTTTCCATCCGTTAGGGTTCGTCACTATCATATTTTTCCATCCCGAGTTCCTCCTAGATATCAGAGTGCGCAGCGGAAGTGTCGTGAACCCGTAACGTTTTAGCTTTGGGTTGAAAATATTGCTCTTACACCTGAATGGAAATTGCGAGGACGCAATTTTTTGTAAGGTGGGGAGAAATGTAACACCCTGATCCCCGGTGTACGTATCACCGTATCTGTACGCGATACGACGTACAAATTTGATTTGACCTCTGTAGTATTCCGATTGACCTGATTTTAGTTTCAAAAATCATTTCCTAATATTGTAGATTTTTCAGGATTTTCTGAAATTTTTCTGGATTATTTTGGAAAATATCCGTTGTCGGTGTCGACCGATACCGATAACCAGCCTTCCGATTTTTATTTCACAAACGGAGTAGAACTTTGAGAATCGGCTTTCACTGTGTATCTTAGAATCATGTTATCTATGTTCGGGTATTTTTGGGGATTTTTCTGAATTTATCGAAACTCCGGCCAAAACGGTGTCGTCCGTATCGGCGAGACACTCCGGGATTTTTAATTTGCAAACCGGATTGAATTTCTTCAAACCGTCTTCATATTACGTCTCAGCGTAATATTTTCTATTTTCTGTAATTTTTGGGCACCGTTCGGGACAAGTCGAATTTTAGGCCGCATTAAATAATCTTATTTTATTATTTTAATTTTTTTTCTTTTTCTTTTCTTTCCTTTCTTTCTCTTCTTCCTTCCAGCGAATTCTCCCCCACCGCCCTACTGTTCATCCACCGCCTCTCTCTCTCTCCCTTTTAAATCTCTCCTCTCCCTCTCTCTCCTCTCTATTCTCTATCTTACTACCATCTCTCTCTCTCTACTTTCTCTCCATAACTCTCTCTCCCCCTCTTTCCGACTCTGCTCCAGGACAGGGAATCCGTGCCCGACCAAACGCCGCCCCAGCTGCCGCGTGCCACCGGGCTCCGCCTCCGGCCACGCGGCCGGTGGCCGGCCGCCACCGCACCAAGCCGAGCCGCCACCGCCGCCTTATTCCCCCTCTCCATCTTCTTCTTCTTCTTCATCTTTAGCTGTAAACCCAAAATCCCCCCCTATGTTTCTCTCCCTCTCTCTGGATAACCCATCGCCGGCGGCTAGACTGCCGCCGGCGGACTGTCGGCGGCGGCCTGTCGCTGGCCGCCGCCGGTGGGCTGCCGCGGGCCGCCGGCCATCCTAGCTGGCCGGCGACAGCACCCCTGCAGCGGCAGCAATTGCTGCCGCTGCTGCTGCTTGTGAGATGAAGTGGGTTCGGGTTACACCCGAACCCACTAACCCCTCTTTGGTATGGGTTAAAACCCATTAACCCAGTCGACCCGTAACCATTAAGATAAGTTGTGGGTTTGGGTATTGGATTCAAAACCCGACCCGCGAGCGACCCGAACCCGCTAAGGTAATTTTGCAGAAAAACCCCGTGACAATTTATTAATTGCATTTCAATTCTTTTTATTTACATAATTAACCTCTTTTTATTACTTTTAGTGTTCGGGCGATATCGGGAGCATCCGGACTCCGATTCGGGCGATTCTGGATCCGTTGCGATCGTGGGAACGAGAGCTACAGTCCTGTAGCTAGTTTGTGAGTGTTTTCTTTTTTCTAAATTTTATTTATTTATTCATGTTTATTAAAGTCGTGAATGATTGCTATAGTTACGAAACCGTAATTATGGGTTAAATACTAGAACTGTTAAATTCTTAACTTAACCCGAGAAATGGCATGTGTTATAAACCTAGACATTTATCAGGATGATCAATTAAAGAATCACTAGACACGTCACTGCATGGATAACTAGCATGGTTCCACACTAATGCTACATGGACACGAAGACACGCGTACTTCATTATGCGGGATCTGGTCACTACTGTACTGTCACCCTGACCGACCCACTGGTACACTAAACACCGTAGGGCATGTAGACATCGGTTACACCTCTCACCCTTACCACGATACTGAGATTCATGTACACGGATACACATAGATATTACACTGGTACACGGCTAGACCAATGCACGGACTACCACATTTCATATTATGTCATGTTTACATATTACTGTTATACCTGCATATCATGTTTACATATTACTGTTACACCTGCATGTCATGTTTACATATTACTATTACACATACATGTCATATTTACATTTCACTGTTATGCATGTATGATTTCTTTATTCTTGTCATATGGATCCTCATTTCAATTACCTGTATTATTGTTCCATGTTATCGGATACATGTTATATGCTTGTTTCCCGTTATGGATATTGTTAATCCCGTTACTGGATACATGTTCCCGTTACTGATATGGATGTTCCCGATACTGGACATGAGAGCCGTTGATATGCGATATGTGGGGATCCCACATCTATTGTTCCCGTTTCCCGGTATATTGTTCATGTTATCTTGATCATGTTATATTGTTCCTGATTCCCGTGATATTGTTCTATGCTATCAACAGAGCTCAGGTCCAGTTATCATGTTACCCGTATCATGTACTGTATACTTGACATATCATATCATAAAGAGAACTTGGGTATGGGGGAGACTTGACGGTTGACTAGATCATATCGGGTGGATGTTTGGATCCATTGTTTGTCCCACTGCAGGGGACGGGGTAGTGCTGGCTACCGTCTGTTATAGCTCATGAGCTCATGATTATTGTTTTAGCTCATTGAGATTCCCGTTACATGTTACAGCTCTAGCGGGCTGGCCCTGGTCTCAGCAGCCAGGGGTCTGTTTAAGGCCGTTGTCCCGGGTATGCACGGGATACACCCACCCGATAATAACTCCTCGACCACGGGTTTCCAATTAACATAATAAAACAGTATACATAGTAGTGACATCGGGAACACTTGTTATTTGGTTACTCTCTCGTTTGGATAATGGTACCCGTAGGGCATGTCCGGATGGGTTCGACTGGAGTGCGGGCTCCAGTATGAACTGCCAGTGGTATGGGACACTGGAAGAGAGTGATTAAAATATCAGGTGGTACTGATTGCTACTATTGTATCAATCACATGACTTGCCTCAGACATGTATGCTATTGTTGTACTTGACTTACCTGATACATGTCACTGTTCCTGTCATTTTGTCTACTATCATGTTCACTGTGATCTTGCTTACTTGTACTATCCATGTTCATGTTATTGTATCCGCTATCATGTTACACTACTTGATACTGATTACACTTCATATGGTGACATACTACTCATGCTCATGTATACCTTGCCTCATAAACATTCTGTTATGCATTGCTTATATGATACCTAGAGTCAACACAGTAGCATGTTCATATTGCATATGTCCACCTGCATATTCATTTACATCACTACCATGTTCACTGCTATTACGTCACCGTAGATAACATTATTTATTATATAAATTAGATATGATTAGAGTCATGACCTGATGATAACCGGCTAGGTAGTGATGATACTAAAAGATGACATGCTTTTATATCTCTACTGCTTCCTATATGCTTATGAGAGAATATCACTTGTACCACATCATGTATTATATATTAGTATCGTGCCTGTATTACTATTATATATTATTGCCTCCTTCAGTTTTATCACTCACTAGGTCGCTTTCTGACGACCCTGGGTTTGCATGCCCAGATTGGAGATTCGAGTTACCATAGCTTCAGAGAGTGCCTTGGAGTCACATGGGAGATTCCGCATCAGGACTATTCATAGGTATTTTAGTGCTTTATTTCTGTTATCTTATTTATCCTTATTTTCATATCTGTTATGATCGCTGACCTCATTCTGCAGGTATTCTTGTACTGCTTTCATGCTGGACCTCAGATCTATATGGAGGTATTGTACTGTACTGAGGCTTAACGTACGCGTGAGGTTGTTTTCACCTCGCGTATGTACGTCGCCATAACGTCTCCGTATCCTTGGGATCGGGGCGTTACATTGTGGTATCAGAGCCAAGGTTCACACCTAGTGTGGGTAACCACCTGGGTCAATCTTCGGGCTCTTACCAACAGTACAATCAGTATCTGAATTTGGGGTTCCAGCAACGAGTACAAGAATACCATGACCTTGACAAGTCATTCCTTGACTCGTTTGTGTTCCTTCCTTCCAGTGGTCAACCAGAACATCCGATTTCCTTCTCGCTTCCCTTGCATCGTCTTGCTTTCCATCCGTTAGGGTTCGTCACTATCATATTTTTCCATCCCGAGTTCCTCCTAGATATCAGAGTGCGCAGCGGAAGTGTCGTGAACCCGTAACGTTTTAGCTTTGGGGTTGAAAATATTGCTCTTACACCTGAATGGAAATTGCGAGGACGCAATTTTTTGTAAGGTGGGGAGAAATGTAACACCCTGATCCCCGGTGTACGTATCACCGTATCTGTACGCGATACGACGTACAAATTTGATTTGACCTCTGTAGTATTCCGATTAACCTGATTTTAGTTTCAAAAATCATTTCCTAATATTGTAGATTTTTCAGGATTTTCTGAAATTTTTCTGGATTATTTTGGAAAATATCCGTTGTCGGTGTCGACCGATACCGATAACCAGCCTTCCGATTTTTATTTCACAAACGGAGTAGAACTTTGAGAATCGGCTTTCACTGTGTATCTTAGAATCATGTTATCTATGTTCGGGTATTTTTGGGGATTTTTCTGAATTTATCGAAACTCCGGCCAAAACGGTGTCGTCCGTATCGGCGAGAAACTCCGGGATTTTTAATTTGCAAACCGGATTGAATTTCTTCAAACCGTCTTCATATTACGTCTCAGCGTAATATTTTCTATTTTCTGTAATTTTTGGGCACCGTTCGGGACAAGTCGAATTTTAGGCCGCATTAAATAATCTTATTTTATTAATTTTAATTTTTTTCTTTTTCTTTTCTTTCCTTTCTTTCTCTTCTTCCTTCCAGCGAATTCTCCCCCACCGCCCTACTGTTCATCCACCGCCTCTCTCTCTCTCCCTTTTAAATCTCTCCTCTCCCTCTCTCTCCTCTCTATTCTCTATCTTACTACCATCTCTCTCTCTCTACTTTCTCTCCATAACTCTCTCTCCCCCTCTTTCCGACTCTGCTCCAGGACAGGGAATCCGTGCCCGACCAAACGCCGCCCCAGCTGCCGCGTGCCACCGGGCTCCGCCTCCGGCCACGCGGCCGGTGGCCGGCCGCCACCGCACCAAGCTGAGCCGCCACCGCCGCCTTATTCCCCCTCTCCATCTTCTTCTTCTTCTTCATCTTTAGCTGTAAACCCAAAATCCCCCCCTATGTTTCTCTCCCTCTCTCTGGATAACCCATCGCCGGCGGCTAGACTGCCGCCGGCGGACTGTCGGCGGCGGCCTGTCGCTGGCCGCCGCCGGTGGGCTGCCGCGGGCCGTCGGCCAGCCTAGCTGGCCGGCGACAGCACCCCTGCAGCGGCAGCAATTGCTGCCGCTGCTGCTGCTTGTGAGATGAAGTGGGTTCGGGTTACACCCGAACCCACTAACCCCTCTTTGGTATGGGTTAAAACCCATTAACCCAGTCGACCCGTAACCCATTAAGATAAGTTGTGGGTTTGGGTATTGGATTCAAAACCCGACCCGTGAGCGACCCGAACCCGCTAAGGTAATTTTGCAGAAAAACCCCCGTGACAATTTATTAATTGCATTTCAATTCTTTTTATTTACATAATTAACCTCTTTTTATTACTTTTAGTGTTCGGGCGATATCGGGAGCATCCGGACTCCGATTCGGGCGATTCTGGATCCGTTGCGATCGTGGGAACGAGAGCTACAGTCCTGTAGCTAGTTTGTGAGTGTTTTCTTTTTTCTAAATTTTATTTATTTATTTATGTTTATTAAAGTCGTGAATGATTGCTATAGTTACGAAACCGTAATTATGGGTTAAATACTAGAACTGTTAAATTCTTAACTTAACCCGAGAAATGGCATGTGTTATAAACCTAGACATTTATCAGGATGATCAATTAAAGAATCACTAGACACGTCACTGCATGGATAACTAGCATGGTTCCACACTAATGCTACATGGACACGAAGACACGCGTACTTCATTATGCGGGATCTGGTCACTACTGTACTGTCACCCTGACCGACCCACTGGTACACTAAACACCGTAGGGCATGTAGACATCGGTTACACCTCTCACCCTTACCACGATACTGAGATTCATGTACACGGGTACACATAGATATTACACTGGTACACGGCTAGACCAATGCACGGACTACCACATTTCATATTATGTCATGTTTACATATTACTGTTATACCTGCATATCATGTTTACATATTACTGTTACACCTGCATGTCATGTTTACATATTACTATTACACATACATGTCATATTTACATTTCACTGTTATGCATGTATGATTTCTTTATTCTTGTCATATGGATCCCCATTTCAATTACCTGTATTATTGTTCCATGTTATCGGATACATGTTATATGCTTGTTTCCCGTTATGGATATTGTTAATCCCGTTACTGGATACATGTTCCCGTTACTGATATGGATGTTCCCGATACTGGACATGAGAGCCGTTGATATGCGATATGTGGGGATCCCACATCTATTGTTCCCGTTTCCCGGTATATTGTTCATGTTATCTTGATCATGTTATATTGTTCCTGATTCCCGTGATATTGTTCTATGCTATCAACAGAGCTCAGGTCCAGTTATCATGTTACCCGTATCATGTACTGTATACTTGACATATCATATCATAAAGAGAACTTGGGTATGGGGGAGACTTGACGGTTGACTAGATCATATCGGGTGGATGTTTGGATCCATTGTTTGTCCCACTGCAGGGGACGGGGTAGTGCTGGCTACCGTCTGTTATAGCTCATGAGCTCATGATTATTATTTTAGCTCATTGAGATTCCCGTTACATGTTACAGCTCTAGCGGGCTGGCCCTGGTCTCAGCAGCCAGGGGTCTGTTTAAGGCCGTTGTCCCGGGTATGCACGGGATACACCCACCCGATAATAACTCCTCGACCACGGGTTTCCAATTAACATAATAAAACAGTATACATAGTAGTGACATCGGGAACACTTGTTATTTGGTTACTCTCTCGTTTGGATAATGGTACCCGTAGGCCATGTCCGGATGGGTTCGACTGGAGTGCGGGCTCCAGTATGAACTGCCAGTGGTATGGGACACTGGAAGAGAGTGATTAAAATATCAGGTGGTACTGATTGCTACTATTGTATCAATCACATGACTTGCCTCAGACATGTATGCTATTGTTGTACTTGACTTACCTGATACATGTCACTGTTCCTGTCATTTTGTCTACTATCATGTTCACTGTGATCTTGCTTACTTGTACTATCCATGTTCATGTTATTGTATCCGCTATCATGTTACACTACTTGATACTGATTACACTTCATATGGTGACATACTACTCATGCTCATGTATACCTTGCCTCATAAACATTCTGTTATGCATTGCTTATATGATACCTAGAGTCAACACAGTAGCATGTTCATATTGCATATGTCCACCTGCATATTCATTTACATCACTACCATGTTCACTGCTATTACGTCACCGTAGATAACATTATTTATTATATAAATTAGATATGATTAGAGTCATGACCTGATGATAACCGGCTAGGTAGTGATGATACTAAAAGATGACATGCTTTTATATCTCTACTGCTTCCTATATGCTTATGAGAGAATATCACTTGTACCACATCATGTATTATATATTAGTATCGTGCCTGTATTACTATTATATATTATTGCCTCCTTCAGTTTTATCACTCACTAGGTCGCTTTCTGACGACCCTGGGTTTGCATGCCCAGATTGGAGATTCGAGTTACCATAGCTTCAGAGAGTGCCTTGGAGTCACATGGGAGATTCCGCATCAGGACTATTCATAGGTATTTTAGTGCTTTATTTCTGTTATCTTATTTATCCTTGTTTTCATATCTGTTATGATCGCTGACCTCATTCTGCAGGTATTCTTGTACTGCTTTCATGCTGGACCTCAGATCTATATGGAGGTATTGTACTGTACTGAGGCTTAACGTACGCGTGAGGTTTTTTCACCTCGCGTATGTACGTCGCCATAACGTCTCCGTATCCTTGGGATCGGGGCGTTACACCCACTCTTAAGATCAATTTTGAAGAAGATTGTGACACCTGACATTAGATCCAACATACCATCAAGACAGGGAATGGGGAAACGATACTTGACAGTGATCTTGTTGATTGCACAACTATCCAGACACATACGCCACATACTATCTTTCTTTGGCGCCAAAAATGTGAGAACTGCACAAGTGTTCAAACTCTTTAATGAAGCCCTTATCAAGCAACTCTGTTACCTGCCGTTGTAACTCCACATGTTCTGTGGGGTTCATTATGTAGTAGGGCAGGTTTGGCAAAGTTGCTCATGGGACCAAGTCAATAGCATGTTAAATGTCTCGCATGGGAGGTAACTCACTTGGCAGATCTTGTGGGAGGATTTCGAAAAACTCTTTTAGGATTAGTTTAATGTGCCCGGGATCTACACGACTGCACCTTAATCTTTTGATCAGCCTCTCGAGCTACGAGTGCATAATAAGTAGAACATTCATGCAAGCTCTTTTCAATTTAATCGTGGCAAATCAAATTCATTACCATTTTATTTTTGTCTTTATCACTCTTCTTTCCAAGAGTTAGGGCATCTACTTTGTCTTTGACTTTGTCAACCTTTTTTGGGTTTGCGGTTTCAGTTGATTCAGCATAATCTTCACCCTTTTGCTGTTTTAGATGAACGAACATTGGTTGATACGTCCATATATGATCACATCTAAGTCGAACAACTATAATCAACCCAAAATGATATGACATAGGGAGTATGTCACACCACACATTATCTGCGTACGTGACAAACTAGATGAGAATTTGACATCTCTCCTGAACATCTATGAAGCGTCAATCTATGTGACCTTGTAGGGGTTTGGATGCTTCACCAGTCTCATCCCCAAGGTGGCGATTAATTTCGACGCAAAGGTGTTGATGCAACTATCCACTATCACCTTGCAGCTCTTGTTTTCAAATTTTTATGCAAATTGAAATATGACAGTTCTTCTCCAGTCGTTGAGTGACTTAGGCTGGGCTAAGGTGCACCTAACCATTCCTAATTGGGCTCAGCCTACACTAGGAGATACGCTCGTCGCTCCACAGTTCTGATGCACCTATTGAATTCATACTCTTCGACAGAGGCATCCGAGTCATCATCTTGTTGGTGCATGACCACTTCTCCATCACCCTCTTCTTCTTCTATATCTTCAATGGGAGCTTTCACGAAGAGGGTTTTGGTTTGACTCGGGCACTGGCTGTCAGGTGTCCATACCCTTGACACCTATAGCATTGGGTCCTTGGGTTTACATTTCCTGGTTCACAACTGTTTTTCTCTCGGAGGTGGTTGGCTTTACACCAGAATGACTTGCTAGTTTGACACTAGAAGAACTGGAGGCAGGTTTGCTCAGGGCAGGATGAGATCGGCTAAAGCTTGGCTTGTTAGTAGTGACGGTCTTAGAGTTATCCCTAAAATCAGTTCGATAAAAATAGGATCCTCTTGACTCAATCTAAGTTGGAGTCGGCGACTAGTTGATATGCTTGTTCTAGAGTCGTGATGCCTCGAGCGATGAGCTCCCGACGATAATCATCCCTAAGACCAGACCTAATCCTAAATAGGGTCTGTTCGGGAGACTCTAACTAGATTGCTCCGCACCGATTCAAATATTCATCAAATCTAGCAATGTAATCAGTGGCTGACTTGTTCCCCTGAGTCTATTGATTCCACTTGTTTAATAATTATTGACTGAATGATGGCGGAACATACTTTAACATAAGCTTCTCTTTCCTGCCTTCCTAAGTTTTCATTGGGTCTTCCATTCTATACCTCATCATTCTCTCAAGGTTTTTTCAATATTGTCTCGCTTGTCCTGTTAGTTTCATCACGACCAATCAAATCTTTTTGGAGTCAGACATGTCATGCCAACAGAAATAGCGGTCCATAGTCAACTGTTAGTCTACATAAACCTGAGGGTCCAAGCGCCCATCGATGGAAGGAGCATCGACTTTAACGCTCTTGATATACTGGGCATCAACGTCAGCTGTATTGTAGGGTTGAACTCACTTTCACCTGTGTGACCTACTGCCGTTTCGAGAAATTTCCTCCTCAATGGCTTCCTCCGATTGGTTTCTAGCTTATCAAGTCGGGTTGCTAGATCCCTACAATTGACATCAACCTGATTCTTAACTTCTTATAGCTGCTGGTCCATCTTTTCTATATTGTCAATGAGTCTGTTAAGTCTATTCTGAATGTTAGGGTCCATTGGTGTCGAAGTTTCTCTTACAGAAAAAGTTCTACCATTTCTAGTAGGCATGCAAGATCCTAGCCGATTCTAAATGCAAACGGTCTAAAAATGAGATGTATGTTATGCAGAAGGAGTCAGAGATTAGATCAATGAAAGATAATGCCAACTCTAAGCTATGTAGATTAACACACGATTAAGAAAATATAATATAGAAACAGTGACAAAAACATGTGCTAATACAGTTAATTCCAAATTAAGTCAAGTGATCACAAATTCAAATTAATTTTGTTGCACAGTCAATATTAGTTAGGTTACTACTCAAGGTCAGAATCACACAACTCACTCTATTTAGTAAGCAACAGTCAACAGAATCTACCTTGCGACAGATTGGAATAACTAACTATTTCAATTAAGTAGCAGGCATAATTAAACAGAATTTTTAAAATTTATCTGGGAGGCGACCGAGGCCCAACCTGAACTTGACTGTTGTAGGAGCATAGTACTGGTCGTTACGATCTACTACATAAAAAATGGCTCAATTTGGACTTGAAACGAGCCTTGAATGGCCTTCGGAAGCGCTGCTTTGCTTCTGGACTGAGTTAGAACTTCGCTGGACTGAGTCGACTCAGTAGAATGACTCAGACGCTGATGTCAGCAGTGACGTCACTTAAACGGGTCACGGGTTCGGGTCTTGTTGGGTCGGGCGGTCTAGATCTGACTCGATTCGAGCTCACTATTTAAACCCGAACGGGTTTAATCTTTTATGGGAACCCGCTTCTCCCTCATCCGTTCACCCTTCTCCTTCTTTCGATCTCGGTTAGGGCTTGGTGACAACAACAGTGGAACTTCAGCGAAGATGGCGAAGATCTCAGTCAGAGGAGTTGAACTGGAGACTCCCGGGGCGTTGACAAGGGCCCAACGAATATGGGGAACGGCTGGAGAGGCTCTAGAAACTTCGATCGAAGCTCTGAAAGTTCCAACGAGGCTTTGGAAGCTTCGATCCACTCCGATCTGCTCCAAACTGCTCCGATAATGTCGGCGAGGGCTTCAGAGATCAATGACGAGGGAGGTGGGAGGTGATGATAAGGACGATGATAAAGTAAGTTAAAAGGGGAAGCGCCGGCGGATCTCTGGACGAGAACGATGGCGTGGAGATCTGATTTGATGATCTCCAGCGAAGGCACGGTGCTAAGACTCCGGCGAAGGCACTGCGATGCAAAGCGAGGTCGGCTGCGCTCTAATCTGGCGGATTTGGCTTTGTCTTTGTCGCCTTCATCGGTGACGCTTGGGCGGCGGATTTGGTGAAGGAGATGTGTGGTGTGGGATGAGGATAACGGTGATGGTAGCAGCGGAATTTGGTGGAAGAGGGATTGAAGATGAACAATGCTAATTTTGAATCATCAGGGATTTCTGAAAGGAATTTTCTGGAGATTTTCTACTGTGTATTTTTTGGGAATCTAGGTCTAGAATTTAGTGTAGTTCTAGGGTTTTGAGAGTGAAAAAGAAGTATGGAATGGAAAAAATTGAAGGGGATTGAAATCAAGGCTCTTATACCAAATGATGTAAAATCAGCCTGAATCACAATCACCTTCAAAATCGAAACTAAAAGTTGAAATTCAAACATGATAGAATTTCGAGTTTCCACTCCTTACGCGGGCTTCTCATCCAAAGCTTGAGAGTAAATAGACTAAAAATTTAACTGGATATTTTGAGGAAAGTTTTAATCATTGAGTAATCCAATGAAATAGTCAAGGGGGCTTTCTATAGGCTTTACAAGAAGGGACTTATAGGAAATAACTGATGTGGTACTAACTACTAAACGCCTATAAAAGAACACCTACTACATCAACTAAATGACATAAAATTAATCTAAAACAAAACTAAGCTAAAGCCAAAGAAGTGCATTATGTCGCTTCCTAAAATAGACTCGATCGAATCGGCCCCTAAGCGGCGTGATGTCCTCATCAGAAAGTGGCTGAAAGAACCAAAAAGAGAACAGTCTGGGACTGGGTATAGGAGAGGTTTTAATTTTTTTAATTTTCTTTGCTTTTCACTTTTCGTTATTAAATTGGGATTGATTTCCATGGGGGGGGGGGGGGGGGAGAGAGAGAGAGAGAGAGAGAGAGAGAGAGAGAGAGGACTGATTGATTTCGGCTGTTAATTTGTTAGAGATTTGTTGAGTGTGGTGGGTGAGACCCACGTGGGCCTGAGAGAGAGAGAGAGAGAGAGAGAGAGAGAGAGAGAGAGAGAGATGGGAGAATGGGGGACCCGGGGCACAAAATATATGTGCCCATGTATTTTTGGGTGGGGCAGGGGGGCATGTGCCCTGCCTTGCCCCTTCCTCCGACATTGTGTATACATGCTAGTGACACAACAAAATCACATATCCACTCTAGAACATGCACTACTGTTTCAAATCAAGCTCAGGACTTAACCATAAAGAGATGTAAGAAATGTGTTAGAAGGTTCAATGTAGTCATCTGAGTAAAATTATTCAGTATGAAAATGCCTATCCCCCCCCCCCCCCCCCCCCCCCCCCCCCCTCTCCTTTATAGAGTGCAACACATTCAGTCTTCACCATGTTGAAACATATATAATTTCTGTCTGTCTAGCTTGTGTTCTATGAACCAATCAACTAACTACTAATGTAGTTTTGTGGCTTAAAGTTAAAGGTCAGCTAGTTGGTAAATGTAAGGAATCACTTTAGATTACTTAGGAAGTCTAAACATATTCGATAGTTGGTCATTTCTTTTCGGCAATATATGTTCATGTTCGATATGGTCATCGGAATGTCACTGGATCTTAAGAAGCCTTCTGATTGATAGTTGAGGCTTATTTCACTTCTGAAAAAACATGCATGTGCCTGAAGTTTTTGTCAAAAAAATCCTAAATTTCAACTCCAGATAATGTAATATGCTGTTTTTACACAATTGCAGGAGGGAGAAGACCATAGTCTTCTCATTGAGAGAGGCCTTACCTTGGATGCAATCAAGAGATCTGTGGCTAGTTCTACAATTGCTTTTAGAGATGGTGTGGTTGAGCTGTTTGAATTCTTGGAGGTAGCTTCTGTGCCAGTATTCTGAAATTTCTACAGTTGGATGCATTATTTCATTACCTGAGAAACTCATTGAAGCTCCCACATGCTGGCTTGTAAAGAGATGATTATAATAGTATCAGGAAAACTGCGACCATTGATATAACAACTACATGCCTTAATTTACTGCATGATGAAACTAAATGAAAATACTCGAGAATTTAGATCCTCAATGAATTATGTAAATTGGATGTATTTCACGCACATTTAAAAAGAGCTTGAGTCTTCTCTTTTTATCTATAATGCATGTATAAATAAGCACGAGCATTGCCATTTGAATCTGCCCTTTTCCCTTCCAAATCTCTTAGATACACAGTCTGAATTTGTGGGCAACAATTACTCAATCTTTTAGCTTTATCTTTATAAAATAAATTCTTTTACAAAAAATATTTGCATTATGGCTTTGGGGCTAAGAAATTGGGACTAAGGAACGATAACTTTTTATGCGTGTACGAATCTTGCTCTTGTTAACATATAAGCTACTTATTTGCTTATTTTAGATTTTTAACACAAATGATTTTTTCATTGCAGATTTTAATATAGACAATTTAGCATTGTGAGCTAGCCTATTTCTTTTATCAAACTTATATTTAGGTTAATTATGAAACCTACATAAAGTTTTTGTCAGAGATCAATACCCCCTGAAGATTCATCAACACTGGACTTCCTCTGCCTTCAGAACTCTCAACCTCTTCAGATTGAAGCCACTGCAACTAAAGGAAAATTTTGTCTTTTGATATAATAATAGTGGGAGGGAGTTTAGAGGTAAAAATGGACATTTCACTGTATGTAGACAGGGCAAAGAAGACATATCACCATCAGTTAATGGAGTTGAGGGGACTAATTGTCTTGGTTTTTCTTTTTTCCATTTTTGTCCATGTTTGTGTGGGTGGGTGGGTTTGCAGGGAGGGGGATTCTTTTGATAAACCCATTATATCTTTTTGAAACTAATGAGCTGTTTTCATAATAATGCATAAAACATCCTAGTTTTGGCAAAAACCTTTGACACCTGTTACAATATACTTAACATGAAAACCCTAATAAGATCTTCAAAAATATTTGCTAAAGCATTCTTTTTCTTTTTAAGATATAAATATAGATTTACTCTCTTCAATCTTGCTCTTCCTTTTACTATATAAAAAATTATTTATACTGATAGCATATTACAAATTTATTTTTGTGATTTTGTTTTCTTGGAAAGATATTTTGGATCAGTACACTAATACATCCTCGAACAAATTATGTGGTCTAAGAAAATTTCAAAAGTAAAGAACTCTAAAAGGTATTTGACATATCTATTATATGGTAGCTGCAAGCCTAAGACACTGCATTTACATATGAACACATGCACAGGCTCACCTTGCTTTGTCAATGTTCAGACATGGTTATTATGTCCGTAAGTATGTTCCTAATGGAAGCCTGAAAAGACATTTTACAGCATAATGTTTGTAAATCACTTAAACATGCTGAACGCCAACTGATTACAATAATAAGTCCAATGCACAAATTGTCCTTATTCACCCACTTTTAGTCAGTTTAATTTAAAATATATTTTAAAGATGCCTTCTTGCAAAAGACATGAACAAACTATGCGAGATATGCATATAAAACTTAGAAGTTTTCCCTTATCAAAGCAAATGAACATTTTTTGGGACTGAAATGGTCATCAGTACAAGAACATTATGAGGCTTATCAATCTTCCAAAACTTTGGTATTTCCTGTTCAGATAAAATACATTTACACTGGTGAACAAATACGAGAGGTTTAATATGAAATAAAGATTTCAGATCCATTATTGACACAAGTGGTTAATGACACCGAATTGACTAGAACATTAAACCATGTCCTCTTTGATATCTGATCAATTGAAGAGGCCTTTTGTGCTTCTACTCTCTCTCTCTCTCTCTCTCTCTCTCTCTCTCTCTCTCTCTCTCTCACACACACACACACGCACAAAAAAAAAAAAAACAGATGCCTGTGCATCTGCTCAGTAACATTACATGCAAACAAGCAAATCATTTGAATCTAACAAAAGTAATTATGGAAATTAGTTTCAATTAAAACTTTACCATTTCTAATCAAATAGAAATGTATGCATAATATATATGTGCATTTGTGTTGGATTTACGGTAGGTTTAGTAGGCTCATTCCCCTCATGTTAAAGTAAAAAGTTTATATTTATTTAGTTATGTTCATATTAATTATAGGCACACACACATATTATATAAACCATTAGGCATATAATAATAGAGGAGAAATTTTAGGACAAGTATCATATGTAGCTAACTATATGGGTATGATTGTGTAAAAATTGATAAAGATTTTGGTAAATATTGAGAAATTTTATTACATCTTGCTACTAAATTATTATAATAGTAATTATGGGGGAAATTATATAGGATAAGTACCTACCACACGCTTCTTATTAAATTATAAATTTTAAGATATATTCATTCTATCCTGCAATTTAGAAGATTCAATTTAAATTTAAGGATGATTGTTATATGTGATTTACATTGAAGAAGTTTTTGGAAAGTTAAAGTTTAGATGTGTATCATATATTATAAACAATTACTTGTAGTAGTTTAACAAGCATAGGAGTTCTTAGCTTCGTACAAATAATATGAGTAAATTTTGGTTGTAGAACGTGTTTAGCTATGAAAGACTACATCTTCATAGATATTAAGAAGAATTACAAAATACAATACATAAAATCATGTGGAAACCCTCCTTGTATAGATCCATAAAGACGAAATCCTACTCAAACTACGACTCTCAAAATCGTAATGTTACTAAGACTATACAAGACCAAATATATTAGGACTCTATAACCACATTTACCTATTATACCTAGCATTTCCCCTCAAACTCAAGATGATATGACATCGAGAGTTTGTTCAACAAAAAAAAATGGAAAACAAATATTGAAACTGTTAAAGTGCTAAAAATAAATTTTGAGTTGTTGACGTTGATTCCAAACTATTGAATTGTTGATGTTGATGATGTTGTAAACCATACTGAAAACTGAACTGTTAGCCGAACTGAAACTGAAGTGTAAGCTTAACCAAAAGCTGAAGTGTATACTTATGCAAAAGCTGTATGAACAATCAAATATTCATCTTCTTGGATAGAGTTAAGATTGTGGGGATTCACAAACTAAACGTAAGAGAAGGTTTTACATATCCTCAAACTTAGTAAAAGAGAGAGTTTTGGAGATCTAAAAAATCAATAGAAGAGTTTTTTGGGCTTCCTATCCCAGTAAAAAAGAAGATTGATGAGATTCTGAAACATTGTAGAAGAAAAAGTTCAGAGATTCTCAAACTTATTAAAAAAACTACCTAATCCAAGTAGAAGCAGACCAAACAAAAACCTTTAGTGCCTCCATAACGCCCAGAAACATATGAGTTGACTCTTAGATTACTTAAATTAGATGTTGATATGGTGATATATGACCAAAACAATTTCGATTTTGGGTATGTCTTTATCTTTTGTTATCTGCTATTCAGGTAAAAAGAAAGAAAAAAAGGAAGAGAAAGAGAAAAAAACAAATAAAAAAGATAATAAAGTACCGGTGAGCAAGTAATCATTTTTCTCTTTGGTAAAAGGGGCTTGAGAAAGAATGAAAGAAAACGAAAAAGAAAGGAAGAAGAAAAACGAATTGAAAGAAGAAAGCAGAAAGAAGAAAGAAGAAAAATAATGAGGGCACGTGTGTTGATGGTCTAGACTTGATAAGAAAAACTCTATGGCTGATACCATGTTGAACTATGGAAGACTGCGTCTTTATTGATATTGAAAGAATTATAAAATGCAATTATATAAAATTATAAGCAAATCTCTCCTTACATGCAGTACAAGAGCAAATCCTATTCAAACTATGGCTCATAATATTACTAATACTATATAAGATTTCAAATACTTTTAGCACTCTTTAACCAAAATTACCCGTTATATAATAGAAATAATTTAGTTGATTTGACGAGATGAAGCTAAATTTTAGGTGACTAATATATATTGAGAGAGAAATTTGAGATACTACTAAAATTAGGATATTCTAGTTAGGTAAGTGATGCACAAGCAATTACAAGAAAAGATCCATTTAAGATTCCTACGACACTTTGGAGTTGTCTAAGTATTTGAGTTGGAAGGACTTAAGTTTATCTAGAATTTGAATTATTCAGAGATTGATTAGGATAAGGATTTATTATAGTTTGAGATGGTTTAGAATTTGTTTTTAATTGAAATTATCATGAATTAGAATTTTAGTTGCATTAGTGTTTTAACATATCTTTACTTAAATTTAATTTTATGAGGAGTTTTAATTGAAATAGGACTTCATGTTTAATCTATAAATATGATTTTTTTCGTACTTATAAATCAGATTATTTGGATGAATAAAGTTATTTTAATTATTGAGACTTGTTTTTCCCTGGTTAATGGTTATTTTTCTTTTATCATCCCTAATTAAGGATTGGTTTCTCTGGATTCCCTAGTTAAGGGCTTCCTTTATCCGGCTTCATTCTTTCTTTCCTCCAAAAGCTTTTTCCATTAGTAAGTTCTATCGATTCAGGATTCAATGCATTCTAATTCTATTCGAATTAAGAATATAATTGCATACAAACTTTTCACAACTAAGTTTCATATAGTGTGCAATTAAGATTTGTAATAGCATATGATTTGATACCACAAGTAAGAGTTGAATTAAAACTAAATTTAGGAGAAAATTTTGATAAGATTAAGATTTAGAGAAAAAGTTTCCTAAAGTGTTAAATTAAGATTTATTACTGCATATGATTTGTTTTCATAAGTAGGAGTTGGATCAAAACTAAACTTTAGGAGAAAATATTGATAAGATTAAGATTTAGGAAAAAAGTATTGGAGAAACCGTAAGATATTGAGTTGGTGCGACGTCGGGCAAGAGAGGGCTCCAAAATAATTTTAAATTCAAGAAAAATCTGAAAAAAATGGAGTGAGGTTTTTTCATACCTTTTTTCTATAGAACACACGCACAGAGAGTTGAACCAGGCAACTTCGATAGTATCTAAGATGCACATACTATCATCCTGAATTTAAGGACTGACCTTCTAAATTGAAAATGTGATCAACTATCCCATAAGTTACCTAGAAATATGCATCAAACGAAGATAAATTAATCAATTTGATGAAAATTTAAAGCGTTAATTTTGTGGGCACTTAGTGCATGGGTAAATCATCTCAAAATCATTTAATTTTTGTTTTTAGGTAGTTTATGTTAGTGTATCACATCTACTAGCATGGATTCTTCAATGTGGATGGTTGATTTCTAAATTTGGAGCAATAGTATCCACCTCTTGGATACTATTAATAGTAGCCTAAGATCAACTCTCTATATATCAACACACTACATAAACTTGGTCGGGAGAAAATTATTCCCATTCAAACAAGGATGGAACCACGTTGTGGCTTGGGGGGGGGGGGGGGGATGGCCCCATCAATAATTTTGGAAAGCCATTAATGTGGCTCTTGATTATCAATATTGTTAGATCAAATCAAGTATTAGTTCCTCCGAATTTCTTATTATTTCTTTCTATCTGAGCATTTCTTCATTTATGATGCTTAAATTATTGGAGATTAATTTATTTTTTGCTAATTGTCCATAACATAATTATTGGAGATTGATTCCCTCCAGCTAATTTTTCATGACTGAAATTATCTTTCATTGTGATCTTGACATTTATGGGTAACTTCCCTCTCATTCTTAAAAAGCCTTTTAAATGTGCAAACAATATTTCTCAAAAATAAATGCTGATAGTTATATGGCTTTCTCAAGATGTTATTGTACTGACTATATTCTCATGAGCTTTCAATTAAGTTATCTGGCTTTCTATACTATTTTCTAAATTTATTTTATTTTTTCTAAAACAATATTGATTAACTTAGTTCAAAAGAATGTGAAAATTCTTAGTCTGATTACTTTTAGATATTACTATATTTTCATGATAATTAAACATTACAATTTTTTAAATAAAAACTCAAAATATAGTTGCAAGGACACAACACCTTTCCATGAAAAAAATAGCATCTCCACTTCGTGAAGTTTTATTTTATTCATTTTATTATTTTTTAAGAAGCAAGGCATCAAATAAGTTGATATTTTACAATGAACCATGATTTCTATTTATTGGAAATTTTGTTTTTAAGCTTTAAATATTTTTAAGTATTATATGCCCCCGGCCCTTTGTTGAAATCCTAACTTTATCTCTGCATTCAAATTCAGTGATAAATATAACAAGCTGAGATCCACTATTAAAGCTGATCTACATTATTTAGAGGAACTAAAAACTAAAATCAAGTGAAGTTGAGTTTTCTTACCTATGCATCAAATAAGCACGAAAGAACGGCCCAAAATAGCATGTTGCTTTTACTGAATAGAATGCTCATCATGATTTTTATGTCCTATTTTTGGTCTGCATATAGAAGATCATGTGAGCTGAGCATTTGTTAACCACTGATCAAGTGGTTTTGTTCTATTATTGATACTGTTTAATTTTATAATAACTTGATGCATGGATGGGGGATACTAAAATTGCATGATTTTTTTACACAACTATTCTAGGGCATGGATGGATCATCTGGATAGTCCTCCAAGAGTTTTATGCTGCCTCTTAGGTAGTTTAGCTGAGGAGGGACCTACCCCGCAGTGGGATGGGGTGTTTTCAAAAGTATGCACATGTACTTTCAGATTGAGTTGGAAGATGAACCGTCCAAATTCAAGATCCACACCATTGTACATGATCTACTACACAAAAGTATTTAGAAACAAAATTTGGGAGGTTTTAACATGTTTTACAAGCGCATCAAAACGATTCAAAATTAAGCATTTTATAACTTCTCAAAAGTGTTGATTTTTTTGACACGATGCATTAGTGGAACGTGTTGAAAACCTACCAAATTTTGTTTCTCCATAGATCACATTCAATACTCTTAAATCTCCTTGTAATGGACGGACAACTTTGTGGAACTAGGGATAGATATAAGACACTCTCTACTTTGCTATGGACAACATTGTTATCATCTATGCTTTTCCCATCAATAGGTTTGGTTATGGATAAAGAAGACTACATAAAAAAGAAATGGGAGAAAATTTACAGCCGGCTATCAGCAAATTGTTAACCTGCTTAAGTGGTAAAAATTCTTTGCCGGGAAATATGGACAAAACGGGGTCTTGCCGCAAGTCCTGCAAGAGTGGCTGGCAGATGGGGAAATCTACTTTACTATAAGTCCCAGAACATGAAGCATATAATAAACTCTTGCCTTGATAGACATTATTAATTTTATTTCTGTCATGACTGGCACTGTGCATGTTCCCCTCAAGTCCAAAATTCTGATGATAACCTATTGATCTTAAACACCATATGCAAATTGCCATGGATCAGATTTTGGAATCGCACTGTTGATGTAGAAATCAGAAGTTTAATAATTGAAAATTCTTTACATAAACTGTGACTTTATTACTAATGGGTCATTATTATTATTTTCATACAGTGTGATGCTGATTTTCAAGCTTGAATTATTATTATTACTATTATTATTATTTTGGAAAGAGAACTAAAATTCATCAGGATGTAACAGATCAGTCATTTTTATTAATGCCACATACTTGCCAGATTTAATTTATCTTTTCTTTTAATGCAGGAGAGGGATGTACCTGTACTAATATTTTCTGCAGGCCTTGCAGGTATTATAGAAGAGGTACAACTGGAGACAAATTATTTGCAATTGAATTATGTCGCATTGGTGTTCTTTTGACAATGGAGGATGATGTGTATGAGTTTCTTCTTTCCATTCATCAGGTCTTCAGGCAGAAACTTCATCGGTCTTTTAAAAACATCAAGGTCATATCTAACAGAATGGTCTTTGATGATAATGGCCGTCTTATCTCTCTTCTTCAAAGGTGATTCACAAGCTACATATATCACTCTGCTAGAGACTTCACAAGTTAAAGTTGTTGGGTGGCTGATGCATCTTCCATGTGATTCCATTGCTTGAACTTAAGCCTTTAGATTCTTTTTGTCTTTTTTTTTTGGTCTCTCTCTTTTTTTTTTTCTTCTTTCAATTGCTTGAACCTTAGTCATTAGATTCTTTTTGGGCTCCTCAAGTCTTGTACTATGACCAATCCAGTCAAAATACTGTGGCGACTTGCTTCCAGCTGCTTGGTGCCATTTAGATTTTAGAAGCTTGAATTTTAAAAAATTGAACTTTATTTTTTTTCAGATTTTGATACTGCAGCCTGGTTTTTCAGTTTTAATAGTTTGTGATTGTTTTCCTCAACTTGTCGATGAGAGCTAGCTGCTCCTACATTTTAACTGATCACTATGTTATCCACGTCTCTTGGTGCTTGGAGCAACTGCCACCCTTAATATCATCTTTCCATTTTAATAATGTGTACATGTTAGTTTATAATTCACAACATTGTTGCTTATTCTTTGTTTTACTGTTGACAGGGAAGACAATTCATGTCTTGAATAAAAATGAGCATGCCCTGGATATGGCCGCCCCAGTTCATGACAAATTAGGTGATCCAAATGGATCAGTCAATGACTACACCTTGGTGAAGAACAGGACAAACGTGCTGCTCCTTGGTGATCATGTTGGAGATCTTGGCATGTCTGATGGTCTGAATAATGAAAATCGGATTTCTGTTGGGTTCCTGTGAGTTGATGACCATTTTACGTGCAGTTTTTTTTAAAAGTTGAGCTTGTATTCTTTTGGTCTCTATGAAAAATCTTATGAAGGGCACAATTGTTCTAGCATAGTTATTTTCTTCAGCCCTGATTGAAACATAATTTGTGAGAATCACATATCCCATAAGGTAGGTTTCCCTATCCTTCAGTTAATCCCAAGGATTTATGGAGACACAAACCCATCTTTTCCATAGTTTTCTTGGTCAAGGATTTAGCAACTCGAAAGGGTCGATATCTGGTTGACAGTCTGTTGTAAAATTTGGTCACTCTGTTCATTGAGCTGTTTGCTCTATTAATTACCACATTTGAAAGTATAGGCTTAGATAATGACTTAGTTCCTTTCATTTTATATGATTTTTTTTTTTTTGTTGTTGCAATCCATTATCATAGTTCCACTAACGCGAATACTAATATAACTCAAATTCTTCGCTGTAGATGTTTTATTTTTCAACGACCATTTTGCGATAGAATTTTGTAAACATGATAATAAACCAAAATCGAGTTCTTAGCTTCAAGTTAAACTTCAGTTTGTGCTTTATTACTATTCTTTATTAATTTTAATGATCATAACTATTTTGTATATTGTGCTTTCTTTTCTCTTCACATCAAGTTATTTTTTTATATTTTATTTTTCTACCACCACCTTGTACAGTGGTTCATTTCTCCGAAATGATTTATGTCTGAACTACACGTATCAGTATATCACTAATCTAATCTCACAGCCTTCAAACCTTCATCTTACCTTGTTTACAGATTCTCAACGGCATTCTGGAATCTGGACTTTGTTTCGCTCTTTGGCTTTTTCTTTACAAACTTATTCTGTCGGTTGTACCTTGTCTAATCATTCAAGAAAAAATTAGTACATTTTTTTTTCAAGAGAGCTTTGCTTCTAGTTCCCTTCTTTTAGTTATGATTCTTGTGAACCACTAAGCCCACATGCCAAAATGGAGGGGTTATATGCTTGGAGTACATAAACCAGGGTTTACCATCGAGTTACCACCAATACTTTTCCATAATTTGATGTTATGTAATGATTCATATTCCTATATAATTAAGTATTTTGAAGTGGTAATAGAAAGTTGATATCTGTATGATAGAAAATATGATCATGCCATTCTAATTTGAGAGGATCTCAGTTGCTTAAAGCTAGTGGTGGTTCAGGTGCCTGCTTAATGTGCTAATTCCTTTATAATCAATTGAAACAATTCAAAAAGAATCAGATTGCAATTTTCTGTCTTGAGCACTGTAGAAAAATATTATTTATTGTTCACACATTTTCCTTCCAAAAAGAAGTTCTTTGCAGAGGAGCAGGACAGGGCATTCTTATGATTATCATTTTCTCCGCAATTAATGTCATTTATCCATATCCAACTGTTCATTAATACCAATTTTTTCTTCTACAGTAATGACAACATGGAGAAATCTATTGAGAACTATCGTGAAGCATTTGATGTTGTACATCTGGTGAGTCTACAATCAGATAGCTAACAAGCAGTGGTTTATCACAATCTTTCTCCCCGGCACACGTGATGTTTATATCCCTTGTATTCCTTGTGCAGTGCGTACATGTGGGGAGTTGTTGATCTCGTATCTCAGCTGTGCCCAGCTAATTTATGAGTTTGGCGATCTGTTTGATTGCCTACTTTAACATGCTTATGTTCTTCCCAGATCTGCTTAGCCTGCGATTTACTCATTCAAGATAAACCGAGGCAGAAACAACATCGAAGATACCAAATATGCATTGCCAAGGGTTTTTTTGGTTGGTTAGAGGAAGCATTCACATTCTAGTTTGTTTTCTGTTTCAAACAATATTCTCTTGAATAAGCCACAGTGATTCCATACATATGATGTAATCATCCAGTAGCTAGCTCTTGTATTCTGGCATCTGACAGCTTCACAAGACGCATTCCAACACATTATAAATTTCATGAGTCCTCTTCACTCATTATTTATCTCAATAATAGATTTGTTTGCTCATTTCTGTTAGTTATTTCTTGTGGCCAGTTAATATCATTTGAAGAATCTTGGTATCTGTCATGTGTAATGTGATTTGTTGCCAGGTTGGCTAAAAGCTCTCAAGAGTAATGCTAGGCTGAAATGATTTGACTCTATTTCCAAACTTGGTTGAGTCACATTTAGTAGCAGATTATTGCATTTGCTCAAATGTCAAGTGAGAGCTTGTATGCAAATCTATTGTACCAGGACCCATTCCAGTGTTGTGGTGCCCAAAGATACGACCCCGAATCTGTGTGCCAGCCACTTTGGTAGGCATTGTTATTGCATGGTCCTTGTAGATGGCAGATTGTGCAGCTGGAGATCAGCAATTGTAGACATTGGAAGGTGAGCTTAAAACAGGTTATGGAGTTAGAGTTGGAATCTCTGTGTGTACCTTGTCCCCCTGTCAAAAAGCAGCAGTGAACTTCTCATTCTCAGTTTTGAAATAAATCTGCCCCCGCTAGTTGTCCGACTGGTTGGGGCCTGGGTCGGTTGGGGCACAATACTTCTCATGGCCATCGTTTTGAACATTGCCTCGCGGATATTTTTTTCACTCACCGACGTGACCCCAGTTAGGCTCTGGGTTTTGCTCCCCGGAGGTCGTTGGTGGCTCCCGTCGGCGGTTGAGTTAATTAGGAGGAAAAAAGTTTTGAAACAAATCTCATGTCAGGCTGACTAAATTACTACTGCATAATTATCATATTTGGGAAAGATACGCATCCCAAAATGTGTGACTAATCGCCAGCCTTATAGTGATGTCAGAGAGAATCAATCATGCATCATAACAATCCAAAGGGAATGATATCCTTCACTTTAGCCCCTTCAATATTTCTTTAAACTCTGTAGCATAAAGCCTAAGATTAGTTAGTGTTTTTTTTTTCGTTGAGCACAAGACATCAAAACGTGGGCCTTAATCCTCCCCCCATGGGTCCACCACTCGTGCCATACCCACGGGCCCACCCAACATCACCGACAATCAAATGAATATCTCATGACCAACAACAAGTCCAAAGGCGTCACAAGCGCCCAGCCAACGCAAACCACAAACACCACAATATCTAATTATGAGATCAAAACATTAGAATTAACAAACAATAAATTTATTTATTATAAAATACTAATAATAATAATAATAATAATAATAATAATAATAATAATAATAGACCACAATGGCCGACATGGAGCAACCCCATCAACCTCGACACAATAACCATCTATCCATCCTTTAAAAGCCCTAACAATAAAGTTACAATGGACTCGTCCAATTTCATGCATATCACCATCAACAACAGTGCACAACGTCAACAACATACATCTATAAACTAAAAAGAGGAAAGCCAACCAGTCCATTAGAAACACAGTTTTAATTAATACAGTTTTCCTTTACAAAATCAGGACAATACACACACGAAACAAGAAGAAATTACAAGGTCAGCTACCTGTAAAAAAAAAAGAAGGTAAAAAAAAAAAAAGAAGAGGTCAAAACAAAACAAGCTCTTCTGATGGATGGGGTTCTCACTTTGCTTTCACCCATCCAGATCAAAACAAGACACTGGTGACTCTCACCTATTAATAACATACTTATGCAGGGGAGATTAAATTCCTCCACGAAGTCCAGACAGTCATCACTCTATACAACTTCCACTGCCGGTGTTTGGGAAAATGCGGCACGACTGGCTCTTCTCGCCGCAAGAAAAACTCGCTGTCGTCAGTAAACCCCCCCTCGCTCGGGGATATCTCCGCCTCTGCTGCAGCCAGCGGTCGCTGCTGCGAAAACTCTTCACGTGGCGACATTGGCACTGCTTCCGCCACCGGCTCTTCGGGTTGGTAGACTGCCATTGCAGTTGGACTGACCGTCTCGGATGGCTCAGTGTAGTGGACCTCAATCTGGAGGCGGCGATGCGGGGTTGAAACCATCAGTCCTTTTTTGATGTCGGCCAGTAGTTCCCGGGTCGGGATCGCAGCCAAGAAGCTCTTGATGTACTCCTTGCAGGAGTCCTTCCCCTTGCACACTAGCTCCTCTTCAGCAGCAGCAACAATGCCAGTTTCTCCACCGGCTTGTTCCACAATGGAAGACTCCTTGGTGTTGCTGTTGTGCTGCTGGCACTCGCCATTGGCAGGTTTGTTCTCTGAAGGAATTCTGTGAATCGACGTGCTCGCATCAAACTTGAGAATGTAAGCCTGATCACAACCTTCAAAGAGCCTCTCCCCGAGTGTGTCTATGATGTAATATGCATCTCGTTCGACCTTCAGAACAAAAAAGTGGTCGTTCCAGCTCACTATATACAGCTGAGGGCTTCCGTCGACAGGGCACTCTGACCCAGCTCGGCTGATATTGTCCCAGATGTCATCGAAAGACAAGGCACTGTCCAGGAAGTCAAAACCACAGTTATCGTCCATGCCTTCAGGATGGAAGAACCCAATGATGGATTTCCCAGAAGCAACCGATAGAGGGCGGATCTTTGCTTGGAGGACAGTCTCGAGGTCAAAATGCTTGTCTGGGAATCTCTCCCGGTATGTCTCGTTCTTGCAGAGGTTCCTCCACTCGAGGGAGCCTTCCCGGATTAGACTGTCAAACTGAGACTTGATGGGCATGGTGTTACGATTGGATTGGAACCAGTCTGCAATGACGGCTACTAGAGCTGTGCATGCACTCTCACCAGCTGCTCGCTCGCTCCTCTGGTCGATGGAGGCAAAGAAAACCTGGGTGGACAGCTTCATGTGACCATCACGGCTAATTATTTCCTTTGACTCCCAGCTGCCAACAGCAAAATTGTCATCACCAAAATCCGATAGGGATGAGCTGTTTGCAACCACATCTTCATCCCCCTTGCATCTCTGCGAAATGGAACAAAAGTTGATAAATGATTTCTGTTTCTTTTTTTTTCCTTTTAGATGGATCAAATTGTTTGAGCCGTCATGCCTAAGCGACTACAAACAAAATGAAATCAATTTAGAGGCCACCTAGCTAGAGTAAGAAACTGAAAAAGGCAGAAGGAAATGAAACATACCCCTCCAGAGAGAGATTCGTCTGAAGAACTTAGCAAACGCCGATCATAATCAATGTCATCCCCACCCTCTTCTCCATTTCCCTTCTTAAGCAAAGGCTCTCCTTTGGCTTTTGGGGACCTAAAGCTCAACTTCCTTTTTTTCCACGGAAGGATGCTCCTCTTTGAAGTCTGCAATATAGCCTGCTCAGGAACAGATGATGTCATCTCCTCTACATGGGAACATCCCACATCTGACCTACGGTGGCTAAAATAGATCCAGTCCTCATACTCCCCGTTTATCCTCATATCAGAGTAAAGTGAACCACCTACATAGTTTGCAGATGCCAATGTACCATAACTAAAGGACTTCCTAATGCTAGAATCCTCCTTGCCGTCTTCTGGCTCGCCTTCATCAAGATCATCATCAAGGGAGTCTGTGTCAAATGGGTAAGGGTAATCTGCATCTTCACTCCTAGCAGAGCACCTCCCTTCACTACCTTCATCCTCCCGACAAGTCTTCTTAGCCTTTCTAGTTGACACAAATTCTGTCAGAATTTTTACTTTTCGCAATCCAGCCTTAAAAGCAGAAAGCTCATCTTTCTCAGAAGGGAGAGCATCTCCAGAGGAAGGCGACAAAGGAGCTGGCACGATAGATCTTTGCACTGTCTCAGAAGATTCCTGGCTTGTTCTCAACTCCAATAGGCTGAGAGATAGCTGCAATATAACATGTGCCTTTGGCGTCATAAAACTGAAGATAATGGAGAGTGAAAAATAATGGAATGGAACGAAAACATGGTAATTAAGATATTAGTATATTCCACATAATTGTTAATAAAAGAAGATGTCGCATATATTGTGACAGACGATGAAAACAAGAGAAAAACTCTGTTATGTCAATCCTGCACCAGAAAGACTGCAGGAAGATGATGATGCAAGAATGTGTACATTCCATCAAACTCAAACTAGTAGCAATTTGTTATGATAACCCAAGCAATCTGCTTTGCATGAATCATGACTCTTAAAACATCAAAAGCATGCAAAAATTTAAGCATGAATGACAAACGTATTAGTAAGACTTACATTAAGTGATGGGTGAGACTCAGAATTCACACCCGGCAGCAACAATGGAAGATTTATCTCAACCTCCTCTTCAGCAGTAGCAGCAAATTCTGCAAGGTTCAGAGAAGCCATTCCAATAATAGATGCCTTGTTCTTGGATCCGTGTTTCAGGCCCTAAAAACCAGGAAAAATAAGTAGGTTAAAGTTCTCCATAGCATAAAGACGCTTGCATGGTCGAGAAATGGCATCTCAACCTGAGGCATAAACATAAAATCCTACTAGAAGAACTATTAACAACTCATATATCAGCAATAAAAGAAGAATTTTCCCCATCTGTTTTTAATTGGTCAACAAATGGAAATACCAAACATGAAGAAATAGCTAGGAATACAGAGTGTAAAATCCTTGAAATATACAGAACGAAGGTAATTATGGTATAACCTACAGAAAATGAGTAGAAACTTTCAAGTAAAATTTCCGCATTTTATTCAATCAAAGCAATTTTGATGCATGAATCATTCATTGAATTCAAGAATAAGTTTGATGTTGATTTTTTTTTTTTTTTTTGCAGTATGTATGTTAACTATGCATTATAGCTTGGTGATGATCTGAACACAAAACAATCCTCCTATCATGACCTCGTATTAATTTCTAATGTCACATATGCATGAAGAAGCTATTCTTGTAAAGCCAAACACGGCTTCCCATATGCTGGTTGCTGGGTAAAGGAACTGTAGCTGACGAGGCAATCAATATGCAAACAGCATCATGCATGTTATTCAACAAAAACTAAAAGCCCATAACTGGCATCAACTTGTGGCAGTATGCTTACAAGAATAGTTGTGGTCTACAAGAACTCCAAAATTATATTAAAGGATAACTGCAAATATAGTTTTTTTTTTTGTATGCCTCATCAATGAATGTGACCTGATAAAAAAAAATTCCAACATAGTTACAATAGTTTAATAGAAAGTTTACGAAGAAAATGAGAATCAGATAAATGGATTTCATGTTAAGAAAGTGAATGGCTTAGCCTAAATTATCTGAAGAAAAAAAACCTATGGATAGAAAACAGAATCAACAAAAAAAATGAAAAAAAAGAAAGAATATACAGAAACTCACAGGGGATAAAAGGAAGAAGCATATGACAGTTCACAGATTCCAATCCTCTTCTCATGGAAGGCATAATAGGATAGAATAAAAGCCTATATTTCCTCCAAACAGAGCAAAGGACAAGTGTTTGAATGGGGGAGAGGATACAGAATATCTATCCAGATAGCCTAAAATTAAATAGAAATGATCATTGACCTTGCAACATAAAGTTCTCAATTCCACACCATAAAGGGGCATAATTATTGGTATGTCATATTAAAAAACAACAATCCAAGTAATATTCTCAGAGCATCAAATATGAAGGAGGAAAAGTCAGCAAAAGATTTAATATAATAAGCAAGAATATGCCACAATTACCACTTATCACAAATTGAATTTAAGAGAAGGAAATCCAGATTCTAGGCCTATGTCCGCAAGGATAAAGAGAGGAATTTTAAGGGAACCATCAGAAATACCAACTTTTTTCTTTAAATTAAAATTGATAGCAATACAGAAATCTTTACTCTTACCATTGAATTCATAACAGGCTCAGAACAATTTTCTCAAAATACACGTTATTAATATTAGATATTAAATTAAAAAAGTAATATAAAGCAAAAAACTTACTACGAAGGAATAAACCAACAAATAGCACAAATTACAGAAATAACCAAATAGGACAGAATATGCTAAAATTAGAAAGTTAATCTAAAATTGTGTTGAATGGAAAGAAATAGGGAGTTCACACATATAAGAGGATCAAAAAAGAAACTCGATGGAAGACTGATTAAATATGCTACCCGCACCCAAAAAAAATTCACGGGCTCCAAGGTCCAAATTATATCAACCACCATTAGCCCTCTTAAAATGACAGATAGCGAATTGTTTTGTTTTCTTAGTTAAAAAAAAAACAAGACTTGCAACTTAATACGAGAAAATGTGAAAAAAAAAACATTATTTTGATCAATTACTAGGCTGAAGAACAGAAATCTATATACACATAAATAATTTATTCAAAAAACAATTTCTATTCGTCTTTCATACTTTCTCATCACACTAGCTTCAAAGGGAAAAAAATTTCAGCACTCGTTAAAACTAAACGCAATTAAACATCAAAAAATGCAAAATTTATGAAGCACACCACAACTGTGAGACCAGAAAACTCACATTGAAAACCCTAATCTCGATCTCCCAGGGGTGAAATGCGTTCTCCTTGTGGAACGTCAGGCTGCAAATGCCCTCGAACTCTTCATTCCACTCGACCGAGCGATCTCCCTCCTTAACATCCTCCTCCCTCGTGCAGTTCCTCTTCACTGTCCTCCTCAGCGCCCCGAGCCCCAATTTGGGCCCCTTCCACCTCACCTCCGCCATTAAAACCCTCTCCCCTTCTACGACCCCCTCGATCCTCCTCACCACCAGCCTCACCTCGAACTTCTTCGAGAAAATCGGCGGCCACGGCCGCCACCTCATCATCCTCGCCACCATCTGCCGCCGGATCTGGCGGATTTCGCAGAGGATACCTTAAACTTCGTAGGGAGATTTGGGGGAAAGATAGGGGAATACACGAGGAAAAAAAGAGAGATCAGTGAGTGAATTTATAGAGAAAAATTGGGGAAGCTGAGAGCTAACAGACAAACTGAGGCCAGCCCTTTTTTAATCTGTGTCGTCGTCGTCGTCTTTTTTGAGGAGGTTTTTTTTCACGGTCTTTTGTAGGCGAGGCCAGCGACTATTTAACCCTAACGGTAACGGCTTGGGTAGGAATGACGGATTTGCCCTAATTGGTGAGAGGAGTATATCTGATGGGACAAGGTTACTTGGAGGCAAAGGGTATTTGGACAGGGATCCGATACCGGATACGCTTATTTGCATTTTAGCGCTTGTGGAATTTCTTAATTTCGTATTAGTTCTCATTTAATTTTTCTTTTCTTGAAATTAAACCTCCTCTTAGTTGCTCGATGTGACACATAGATTTTTATTCCATATTTTTGAGTCCGCTAAATAAATCCTTTTCTCTATTTAAATACCGAACTTATTGTTTTATAGTTTATATTTATGCCAATTATAACAAGTAATTATGGTCCACGAACATTTTTTTTTTTTCCATTCTGCATGTAATTCTTCATCATTTTATCTTTATTTAGCTTTGTTTGACAATAAGAGTAAGCTCAAGAGTTGAGTTAATTTTTGTTAACTTTATAACCAAACGGCTTAAGATTGATAAGATTAGTAAATAATGATGATTTGTTAAACTTTAATTTAGCCTTTCTTAAAACCACTCGAAAACACCGAATTCCAAAGTTAAAAATTCCACAAAAGTCTCGAAATTATCATTTATTCTTCTTTATCTCTATTTCAAGTCTTATTTCTTACTAACTCTATCTCTATCTAAATAATAAATCTATCATAATTCATAACTTTTACTTATTATTCATCATTAAAAAATTCATAATTCTAACTCTTTAACTCTTGATATAAGACACAACATTAAAGTATCATCTAATTTTTTTTTAAATTTAAATGATATGTAAAGTTATTTTTTACTTTTTTCTTTTGAGGCTTGAAAAATGGGTTAAAATATAGGAAAGTGTAGATTTGGGAAATTTCAGAAATTTTGTTAAAGAACTGAGGGCTATAAATGGGCGGATGAATTCTAAATTGCTTCTTCAAGTTCAAGATAGATTTTCTGGTAAAGAAAAAATTCGTTAGGGACTAACATGCAAGATTGCAACGGACAGGGTAATTTTGGAAACGTAGCGTACACTCCAGGGGTTCTCCTCCAAAATCGCGCTCACCGGATAGCGTTTCTCTACTGTCGGATCGCGATCCGACGGCTGAGATGGCGCCAACGGGTACCCATTACTGCGGGCTCTCGAGGAACGGCAAGATTCGTCTCTCCCCTCGTGAGACCCGGAGATCATCTCGCCACGAGCGGACACGTGGCGTGCAGAGAAATTCCCATGCGGGCATTTTGTTAGCTGGACAACGAAAAAGCGCCAGCTGTAAAATTCGACAGCCTTTTTTGGATGTTAGAAAATCTGATCCAATCCAAAAAAGTTTGGGCTTTTTCGGGCGGGAGAGAGGCGGGATTGGGTCAAAATTATAGTGGAATCTAAAGAAAGATTAAACTGCTACGCACTGGATCCAGTATTTTTGCAGTGTGATTAGGATTAGACCAAGTCACATTTGCATCTTCTACGATTTTTTTTAAAAAAAATTTGAAGCTTTTAAAAGAACAATTTCAATTCAAAACATATTAATTACATTTATAATTATTTTGTTACTTTATATTGGTTTTCTGGGATGTTATTTGTGGCTATATCATGAATTGAACTGAGAATCTTAGTTTTAATAGAATTTTCTCCGTATATTCCCGGTGATAATATTTAAGTGTTAGATGCATACCAATGTTCCTAAAGAATCTTTGTTTCCTATTTCTTCATTAACTTGTTGCTAGAAATAATTACATATATAAAAGAAGCATGTTATTATTATGATCTCTATCTATTGAGAAATTTGTTTATATTACTAGATTTTTTTTTTTAGAGTAAACAGTGAGCCTAAATAGACTCCCCATGCGTTTCATCAATAAGATTTTAATGAATACAACCTTGAAAGTACAAAATATTTAAACGCAACACAAACATCTCGAACTAAACAGTTTTAATGCACATGCAAGTGCAGGAGGCAATCCGGTTGTTAAGAGATAGAAAATACAAAATGACTTCGAGCAAAGAAGCAATCCGGTTGTTAAGAGATGGGGAATACAAACTACCTCCGAGTAAAGAGGCGAACATATAAATTACATTGGCCGTAGCTGTGGAGAGATGGAATGTTGTTGAAGGTGCGCTTGAGTATCCCTTGCATCTATCCTTTTTTTTTGGTCTGGTGGGTCCCTCCACCTGGATGGCTTCAGGTAAACTTCGATGGATCGATTTTTTTCGTCGATAAGTAGAGGTGGTTTGGGTTTTGTGGTGAAGAATCATGACGGTAAGCTCATTCTGACAGCTAGCTTCCCTTTGCTTGATGTTTCGGTTCCTCTTGCTGAAATGATTGCAGCTTGGCACGCCATTAAGGCAATGGTTTTCTGTATTGGAGCTGCGAAGCTTTAGATCGAAGGAGACGCACTAGGTATAACTCTGACAATTAGAAAGGGGTCAGAGGTTGATGGATACGCAACCAATTTATTACAAGATATAAGTTCTTGACTTCAGAGTCTGTAAGAGTGGAAAGTGTCGCATATTCTTATAAAGGGAATGCACCGGCAGATTACATGGCAGTAGGAAGATCTAAAGAGATTGCAGCTGAGTACGTCTTGAGTAACCTACCTTCTGAGTTGCACTTAGTCATCCTTAGGAGATGTAATATTGAAAAAAAACTGGTATTAGTTTTCTTATACTACCAAAAAAAAAAAAAAAAAAAAGCAATCCGGAAAAGAAAGAAAAGGAGGCTCCCTAAGACAAAATGAAGTAACACCATGGCCGATTTTACTGGGACTTGATTAACTCAATCCTTAGTTGTTTTAAATTAAGAGTTCTCCTCTTATTTAGATCCTACTTATAAGGGCTTAAGACAGTATAAAAGCACTCATCGAAATAACTGTCTATTTTGATTGATTACAGTTCTCCTCGAGTTGAAGCATGGGCATTATGGAAGAGTATGAAATTTTTCTTGAGGAAATATTTTCACCTTCTCGCATTCCTCCAACAAACTCAACCATGAGCACGAAAGTTCATGAGAGCTCAACAAGCAAGAGGAAGAAAGCCCTTGAGACCGAGGCCTTGAATGTGAGATCCATCTCTCCTTTCCTTTAATTTTCGTTTAATATTTCAAGAATTTAAGATTAGATATCAAGTTCTATATATTTGATGCTTTTTCTTTCTTTCCTTAAAATAATAATTACAATTCGGTCTCAATATGAAATCTTTTGTATTCTAATTCTCACTTCATCACTGGACTGAGGGTATCTGACAAAATCATGAAAATTCATGATTTTATGTAGATTTTGAAAAATATAATTCATCATATTTTTCATGTGAGTGTATGGATAGATAAGATAGTATTATGACTTTTAAAATTTCTGTTTTGAATAGAAATTTCAGATTTTGTGATTATTTTATCTAAATGCATTGTGTTTCTTATTTTAGCTTGATAATAGCTATTTACACCAAACAGTGAAAATTTAGATTCTTTAAAATTCTAATCATATAACTTTTGAATCTACAACACTCAAAAAATTTGATTCTTGAAGTGAAATATCCAAACACAACCTTAATGATTAACACTTAACTCCTTTATTATTTTGAGCTTGCAGCTTACGGCTTCAGGGGAACCAGTGAGTCATCAGATGAGCACGACAACAGCATAGCAGGCACAAGTCATGGAGCCCTGCGCGAGGCACACATGATGGAGATGGCGATCAATGCAGTACTCTCTCTGGCTAGTAAGAGAAGATTTTCAGTTTTTGAGGAATTTTTTCCTCAAATAGGTAAAAAAACATTGTGCAGTTGATTATAACCTAGTCATGATCTTACGATCTTTGTAGCCTTTTATCACCGAGCCAGGTCTTGATGGATGCTACATGTTATTTTCATCCACTTTTTGTGTTGTGAGGTGTGTTCGACATTGTCATGCCTCTCTTGAGATCACAATATTTGTCTCGCGATAGAAAGACACTTTGAGAAATTGATAACTATTTCATCAAAACAGATTTATACACATGAGAGTTAGTTACGCCTCTAAAATGAAGCAGATGGTTATTGATGGACGCGGATTTTCCTGCATGAGATCTCCACCAACTAATATTCAAATCAGGCGGTCACGAAGATCCAGCACATTCAAATCTTACAGTTACAATCATTCAGGATACTCGAATCCACGACATCACCTATTAAAGATATAAATATCACTTCTTCAATGAGAGAAAGGATTGGAAAAGGCCAGTCTTTGAGTACTTATAATCACAACACACTCTGCTATCACTGTATTCTTTCTAAGTATAATGAACTCTCGCTCCTCCGTGATTTTTTCCACTTTAAATTCTCTGTATTTTCTGTGTTTTTGATTTTTACATGCTCTCTCAATTGCTTGTGGGAGGAAATCCTCTTCCGAGATTTTATCCACCACATTAAGCCAATGGCAGCATGTCTTGGATTTTTCTTTCATTTTTTCCATTTTTTTCTTCCCTTTCCTTTTCTTTTCTTATGATTATGCCATCGTTGGTATTTGTAAAAGTTTATTTATGTAATGGAAGTTCTGCAATATTACTTTTTATCATGCTCAATGTGTCTGCGGTGGAATCGAACCGAATTCGAATCGAACATTACCGTGTTCATATTTGATTTGGTTTAAAATCTTCGAACACGTGCATTATCATCCGAATTCGAATTTCCTCTTTCGAATCCGAATCGAATTCGAATTTTTCTCGAATATTAAAATATTCTTGTATTTGTGTATTTATTAGAAAAGTTTGAAAGTTATTTAATTAAGAAGTTTTTTTTTTATTTCCTTTAGTTTTATTGATAATATTATAATTATATTTGAAAATCACACATCTCGAATGAGAGAAGAGAACTAAAAGAGATCGTTTGAATTAGATTTAGGGTTAAAGTTATGTCTGACTTTTTAAAATTTAATAATTGAAAAATATCAAGAGGCAAAATACAATAACATGTACATGTATGTAATATTATATTTTATAAATAGGTAAGTACATATGTATTGAATGAACAGTGCAACGAACTAACGAATCGAATGCTAGAATGCTCGAATTTGACTCGTTTAAATTGTGAATAATAAAAAAAATTTGTTTATGCTCGAATAACTGGACAAATAATTAACGACTTATTTGTTGCCAGTGGTTGGATGCAAAAGTCAATGCCCCTCCCCTCATTCAAGGGACTCAAAAGAAATTATTAATGGATTTATATCATTTTGACCTTTATAGCATGGCATATATTAACTGCCCCATGTCCACAAATCTCTCCATAGCTTTTGGATAGTGATTGGTGGTGACCCTATGGTTTCTGGAACCAAATACTTTAATTAATTATAGATATGTATTCATGTGCTTTGTTGTTGCTATGGATAAGCTTCAAATGGCTTGCAACTTATCCCTTGAAAGATCATTGCTTTGCTTAAAATCAAAGTTATTCTTTTATCTTTTTTGATAATAACATCAAATACTATCTAATTTTTAAGTTCAAACCTCAAACTTATGAAGAAAAAAATCCAAAATTGCATCGTAATTTTATTTCAACTAAGAAACTTTAAACTTCAAAAATAATAACAAAATCTGTGCTCACAAAAAAATAATAAGAAATTTTGAAACTGTTATTATTCTTTAGAAATTATTTATCTGTTTTAAAATGCTGTATTTGTTTGAAAAATACCATGTTCTTGAATATAGAAGTAATTGTTTGAACAACATAACAGTGGTTTAATAAATTTTAAAATGGTACATTTATTCAAAATATGTTATATTTATCTATAGAAAGTTAAACATATCATGAGACTTGCCTTAGTACCAAATGAGTTAAGATCAAATTATGACCTTTATTTATTTTATTTTTTTTAAAAGTCCAACATTATGAGGCAAAAAGAAGTGGCTACTAAAACTTTCAAACTCGCAAGGATCGAATTGTAGTTCATGAAAGTTGGTTTCTTGATCACCACATTGTGATGGTTATGATGCAAATCTATGGATATTTCTTTCAAAATAATATTTCTTTTTTTTGCAATTTAAACAAAAAAATTAAAATTTAAAAAATAGATTTAGAATATATTTTTTTTCTTTCCTTAATTAATGTATTGAATAGTTTCCTTAAAAGAAATAATGTGCTGTACTGAACAGTTTTCTTAAAAAGAATAATGTGCCTAACAATCCTCACGCCTACCCATCAGAATATACATATTTAATAGAAAAATATATAATCTTTTGAGGTTAAAATAACAGAAAATTGATTTTGGACTCCTCTTTTTTCAATTTATTTAAGAAAAATTTCATTACAAATTTATTTTTTCCTCAGTCTCAATTCGAGTCAGTCACGTGGTCCATTTCAATTTAACCTCTTATATATTACTAACTCCTATTTTTTTGGTTTTCAATTTTGTCATTCCTTCATATCTGGTTGAATAAATTTTATTTTCTGTCGATTGAATTCTTTTTTTCAGATCTTCTTCATCAATCATCGTAGACGTCGTCGAATTTCTCTCATCCCCATCGTCTATTTTTTGCCATGACGATTTTTAAGGATCAAGTTAATATTTCATTTTTTTTTTACATCATATTGATTTTGATTAATCAATATGATTAATTTATTGTAGCGACTTATTATTTTGATTCATTTTGTTTGATTTTGACTCATTTTTGTTTGATTTTGATTCCAATGTGAATGGACTGAAGCAGATATTATGCAATAAATGGAGTGTTTTCACACGTTAGTCTATTAAAATGTATTTATGTAAGAAATATATACGGTTGAAATATATGTGAGATTGATTTAAGCTAGTTGAATTATAAGCTTTACTAGTGAGTAATGAGATATATAGAATATTTTTACTCATGAATATTATTCAAATCGCGGTTCTCATAGAGACAACAAATTCTTTACATTGTATTCGCACAACGACCATGATAGCAGTTCATCTAAAAATAATACTTCATAGTATTCAATATGACTGCGACTATGATTATAGTCATATTGATCTTTATTTATAATAAAACTGCGTCCACATTCGCAGTCTTTACAGAGAGCTAATTCTTTACATTGTGTGCGCACTGCGATCATCACTGCAATTCATCTAAAGTGATAGCGCATAGTATTTCATATGACTACGACTATGATTGTAGTCATATTGATATCTGATTTTAATAGAACTACGACTACAGTCGCAGTCATTATAGTGAGCTCATTTTTTACATTATGTGCGCGTACGATCATGATCACAGTTTATATAAAATGGTAGTTCATATCATTCAATATGACTGTGAGTATGATCACAATCATACTGATCTCTAATTTTAATAGAACTGTAACCACATTCGCAGTTCCTATAAATAGTGAAAATTTTGTTACTCATAAATGTGACCCAATTTCTTTATTAATTTTTACACTGAATGCATTAAAATACAAAAAGATTATGCATCTCAATCTTCAAAAATCATTTTCTTAACTTTTTTCAGTCTATTCATTCCAACCGTAAGATTTGCCTGCAAGTAACATGTAAGTTATTTCTCTCCTTAGTTTCCTTACAGAAGATTGTGTTATAGCATCAACTCTAGTAAGAACACCATAAGCGATTGTGTTAATTGATCCTTTACTGAAAACGGTGACTCTGCGTGATCGCTCTTTTTATGTTGTTTGTTCAAGATGATAGCGATCATGATAAAAAATACTGTTAAAGTTGTATAATTTGAGCAAAATACTCTATAAATGCAAATCAGAAGAAAAAAACCCTAAAAGTAATCTTGAGAACTTGTAAATCTAAAGTTTTAATTTTCTAGGAAATTTTCTTTTTGGCTGCAACTTTCTTTCTTGACATGGTGATTTGATCTTTTCTCTTCTGTAGTGTGATGTAGATGACCTAAATCGTTCTAATTCGATACTTCTTTTTCTAAAATTCACTCCATTTTTTTTCATTTCCGCCGAATCACAGACGCTGTTAATTTGAGGTGAGGCGGTTCGTTGTCTAGATTAAAAGTTAAAACGAGAGTAAAATAATCTTTTTCGCATTCCTTGATTAAAACCTCTCGGCACGTGTTTGCAATCTAACACCGGTGAAAAAAATATAGCCTAGATAAAAAAAATTGTAATTGAAATTTTTGCTAATTAACTTTTAATATAACATGTTCAGCCGAAACCCCCTTAAATAAATGAATCATGGCCCCAGCTGTAGACAATTGCTAGCCAAAAAAAATGAGGTTGATGTTAGAAGTAGAAGTCAACTCCCCAAAGTGATTTCTAATTAATTTGTTCAGATTATTGAGGACCGTCATTCATTTTTTCGGTTCTCACTTGAGTGCGTTCGGATTTTAGTTGATTGACCAGGTAGCTTAGATCTTATTATTTATTTATTTATTGGGTTTTAAGGAAAAAGTTTCATCAATTAATTCTCTCGTGTAGAAAACTAAATTTCTATAGATTATATATATCACCTGATGATGACTTGAATCGTTTTAAAATGCGAATATTTAAAGATTAATTTTGATAATTTAGAGAAGGACGATATATTATTGTATATTCTTTCACTAAGAATTACTTCAATTTATATATATAACTGTATAGAAGAATATACAGAAAATATACATATCTAGGTATAATGTATCACATGTCTATACACATGTCTAAATATAATGTATCAATTTGATAATTAACACACTCGCTTAAACTCACGGTAAATCAAACACCAAGAGTTTGGAAATGACGGGAACGGTGAAGTCATCGTTTGTCGAATAGCTCTCCTCGGCGGTGGGAATGGTGAAGTCATCGCTCGTCGATCGTCTCTTGTTGACGGTGGGAATGACGAGTAGAATCGGACCACTCTGGACAGAGGCGGTCATTGATAACGTGTGCATAAAGAGAACATAGGTAAAAAGGCTCACGAGAACTCGACTACATGAATTCTGCAGCAAAGTGACAGAAATAGCGCTGGAGTAAGATGCCGTCCAAATCGACAATAGCGGAAGATGAAGATATGACTCGAGGCGAAAGTGGCTGATGCTAGGCACACACTATGTGAGCACGACCCAACGCAGACTTGTTGATAGCGTAGAACAACGATCAGCAGAGAAATGACTCAAATACAATGATAATTTAGAGAAGAGAAAATTTCTGTGTACTATTATATATTCTTTCAGCATTGATTACATTAATATATATAGAATTGAAGAGAAGAATATAAAGAAAGTATACATGTCTAGATACAATATATCACATGTATATACACATGTGTAGATACTATGTATCATATGTATCACATGTCTTGTTAACAAATTTTAATTTGACAACTTAACAAATTCTATAAAATAATTTTATCCCTTTTCCCCTCTTAATTCCCTCCTCGCCGGGTGGACTATGAATCACCCCATTCCCACCTCTAATTTTCAAAAACAGTAATTTTTTTTTCTAAGATGCTTATTTTGGTTTTGATTTTAATTATAATCATTTTAATAAAATAATTTTATCTGTCTGCACACATGCATGCTGTTGTGCGCCACCAGTAGCGACAACAACCCGATAGAGGATCCCTCCTTAAATCTCCCACGCACGAAGAACAATCACAACCAGCACAAAAACAATCACCGGAGAAAGAACACACGCAAACAACCAATTTAACGAGGTTCGGCCTCAACGCCTACGTCCTCGGGGCAATCAGAAGAGAGATTAATTTACTTGGAAGAAGATTACAATGACTAGCAGCCTCTTTGAATGCAAGAGAGCTCCACCCTTTTCCTTCTCAAGGATCTTCAACAAGATACAAACCCTAGAAACCAACAACAGCCCTTAAATACAACAGATTTTCGAATCAGCAGAAATTACCCGCACCCGACTGTCGGTCGACCGGGCGGTCGACTGACCCTTCCACCAGTCGACCGGGCGGTCGACCGGGTGCCCAACAGAGAGTTGGGTCACTTCAGTCGGTCGACCGGGCGGTCGACCGAGCTCTTTCCCTGTGCACGTTGTGCACATCGGTCGACCGCGCCGGTCGACCGATCTTCTGCTTGTGCGGGCGGTCGACCGGGCCGGTCGACCGCACAACCTGTTCTGCTGCTGTTGTGTTATTTTATGCTGCTGTTTCCTTCGCCTTTCGTCGTCGACTTCCTTGTCGATCTCCTCGACAACCCATCGACTATCCATGTCAACTTCTTGACAATAATCTCTCTCTTTCCAACACATGCTAGGCTTGCTAGCCGCAAAAAAAATAAAAGATAAAGAAAAATGAAAAAAATTACATTAAATTTCAAGTTAATTACAAAAACTAACTATCATTATGAGCAAATTAACCTGTTGGTATGACTCTTTTCTCTCAAGAGGAAGATTTCAGGTTCTATCTCTACAGTCTTCGAACAAAAGATTTGACTTGAGTGATTAATAATGTGCAGACATTACATTCTCTTCCTGAAAAAGGAAAAAAAAAAATGTCAACCATCATTATCTCCACGCCAAGGCATCACAAAGCAATCTATCGTGCATGTACTCAAATTTTCATGGCCAAAGAGAACCACCACTTTTTTTTCTTTTTTTTTCAAATTTTATTTTGGTAAACGGACCACCACCTTATAATTCTGTATTAGCCCTAATAAACGGGAATCATTGGCAAAAGTTCTCCCAATATTATTTGGGTAAGGTTGGGCAGCGAATTGACAGGTTATGGAATGGCTCATTACTTTTCTCCAGCAATCAAAACTCAGAATCGTTGAAATAACGGAAGGTGTGTGGGATTAATTAAAGTTAATCATTTTAAAGCAGAGAGATAATGCATAAGAAAAATGATATTAAGACCCAATTGCTTTGTCAAAGGGCTAATTTTATTGAAACAACTCAGTTTTTTCTGGACTGGCAAACTAATTAAGCTGCATGCCTGCGTGTGCCTAGAATTATATTTGTGGCTTGATTTGGACATTATTTGTAGATTCTATTTAGCCATTGTAGTTGGACCCAAAAATTAATTTTTCCTAATTCTCATCATAACTTTGTAGATTTAATATGATGGTGATTGAAATTTGTTGATACAATTGACGTTCTGATATTAATTGTTGTGCACAGTAGAAACCTTGACGATATGTCAATGCTTACATGAGAAAAATTATTGTAGAGCAAAATAACAATACGAAGACAAATGAGTAGAAATAATAATAATAACACGAGCATTTAACACGTCCACAGGGAGAGACTTAAGAGAATTTTATTAATAAACTTGATTCTTTTCTTAATTGTAATTCTATCATAAAACCTTTAACTCTTGTCCCCTCTCTCTGGAGTCTTTCGCTGATTTATCGCCATGGCTTAAGCCATCTCGGACCTTGTCCGAATGTCCCATTTCTCCTTCCTATAACTATTCACCCGGTTCACCTCCCTTTGCAGTCTTCCTTGAAGCTCCACCTCGCAGTGAGTTTCCTTCCAAACTTATCCTTGAGCAATGAGTTTCCTTCCAAACTTATCCTTGAAACTTCACTTTAAACTGAGTTTCCTTTTTTAAGCTTGTATAACCCTTCACACTTCTCTCTTTTCAAGATTACCCTCTCTCATTGGCTAACCGTGACGACGTTTTATTGCACTTGGATCCAACATCCTTCTTCATCGAGCATTACTATGGATATAAAATTGTACCATGCCTCCGAGACATATCAGACCGCATCCAGAGAATGCACCATTTCATCTCTGCATGTAACATTGATTATCCCAGTGCCGATGACCTCGCAAGCCTAACCATCTACCATCTTGACAGTCCATTCCTCCTTTGCAACCAAGGAGTTAAACATCTCTTTATGGGAACATACATGAGTCGTATTACCAAATTCAAATATTCAGCCATTACTTTGAGAAGTGTTGTCTTCAATATAGTAAGCTATTAATACTTCGATATTAACACCGAGTATTACTACGTTTGCCTCCACGTTTTGCCCTTCTTCTTCAACCACTCCTGTCGATGCTTACAGTCATTCTTCCAGTGACCTTTCCTGTGACAAAGTGACACACCTTCGATGAGCTCGAGCTTTTCTTTCCTTCTTTTTCCTTCCTTCACATGGCCATTAAACACGATCCTTCCTGCTCAACTTGATTTGGTCTTTTTCTGATCTTATTAGTTAAGAGAGTTGACAGGACCACCTCCAAGATGAGAGTTTTTTTACCGTAAAGCATGGTGGTTATGATATAATCGTATGAATGTGAAAGCGAACTGAGAAGTATCTGAAGGACTCGGGGCACCATCCCAAAAGACTAGCCTGTTAGCTGGAGTTGCTTAAATCCTTATAAACCCAAGACCATCCCCACGTCTAGCCGATGTGGGACTATTTGTTCGACCCAAATCCCAACAATCCCCTCCTCGAACAAAGAGTCTTCCCTGTAAGCTCAACTATCTTCACATTAGAAGATCAAATGCTCCATCGAGATCCAACTCTTCACTGCGTGGGAGCTACGACACGCCTTATGTGAAGCACTACAGTCAGTCACTCCTCTACACCGCGTGGTGGCCGGCACGCCCATTGCAAAGGAGCATCACTGCCAAATTTCTCGAGAGCCAAACATTAGCTTCACAGGGGCCTATTGCGCTAGTGGGGTGGGCAGGCCCATTGCGCCTTTGCGCCATTGGGGGGATCTACATCGTCGAACATCACCCACACACACGACTAAGTTCGGGGCATGGCTCTGATACCAATTGAAGGACTCGGGGCACCATCCCAAAAGACTAGTCTGTTAAGTGGAGTTGCCCAAATCCTTATAAATCTAAGACCATCCCCACGTCTAGCCGATGTGGGACTATTTGTTCGACTCAAATCCCAACAGTATCAATGCCTGGTCCTCCTTGTCGATCTTGATATCAATAACTAGAAGCTCGCTGATGGCCTTATTGAAGAAGTTTAGATGTTTTAACACCGCTATCTCTTCCTTCATGTATAGCCCATATAGTTGTTTCTTGATATACAACTTATTGGAGAGGTCTTTGTGATATATTACGTCTCTAATTTTGATTACAATCTCTTAATTGTTTCTTCATTCATAATGTTGTACATGACTTTGTCTATGAGACAAAGTTAGATGGTGCGTGTTGCTTTCAGATCCATCTCTCCCAATCCTCATCTGACGTACCTGCATGTTTTGCTGACTTTTCCTCCAAGCTCTTGTGAAGACCTTGTTCCACCAGCAACATCTTCACCATCTTTTGTCATAAATCGGAGTTTTCTTTGCCATTGAACTTTTCGATCTCGAACTTTATCGTAGAACTTCTTATCTTCGAAATATCACATTTTCGTCAATCTTTAACTATGATACCAATTGTTGATACAGTTGGCGCTCTGATACCAATTATTATGTGTAGCGAAAATCTTTGTGATATGTCAGTGCTTGCACGAGGAAAATTATTGTAGAGCAAATTAGCAATACCAAAATAAAAGAGTAGAAATAATAACAATAACACGAGGATTTAACGTGGTTCAACTCAAACTTGGCCTACGTTCACAGGGAGAGAACTTGAGAGAACTTTATTAATAAACTTGGTACAATGGATATCTAATCTTCCCCTTGATCCCACAATAGCGTTCATTTTCTCCTTGAATCTACACTTATAAGAGTGTACATTTTCTTCCTTTCTCTTTCTTGACTTCCTTTCCTTGCTTTTTCAGCTTTTTCTTCTTGACTATAATACTATATTACAACCTTTATTTATAGGACTTTACAACACAACTTCTATTCAGACTATGATGTGATCTTGGTTGTCAGATGCTTGAAGAACTTTTCTTGATATAGAAAAATTCTACACCCTTCAAATTTTAGAAACAAACTTTCATAAAATAAAAACTGATTCCTTTTCGTACTTCAACCAGAAAGGAAAACCTGCTCGCACAAAATTCGAAACAGAATCGGATTCGTGCATCAAATCAGTCGACTAGATCCTATAGACTAGTCGATTATTACCTTCATGAATCGACATATAATAACTATAAATCGATTGCTGTAATCACCCCACTTTCTGTTGTGCATATTAGTCGACTAATAATACTTGTTAGTCGACTAGCCTGTCTTGACCTGTTTCTTTTCTTGTTCTTCTTCTTTTCCAAATAGATTGGATCTTCTTGGACCATCATCTCCTCTTGAAAAAAACAACGAAATCCTAACAAAATTAAGGATCACCATTCCAAACAAAAAAGAGAGAATTTTTTTTGAAAACAATTAATTATCTTTGAACAAAAGCCCCCTTTTCCCTTTAGCATATAGGAAAAGTTGTTCACAAAGTCTCGAAAGAGAAATCCCTTCCATCTTAGCAGGTATACAATAATAACTTCTCCAACTAATGCCATGGGCAACAGACGTGACTTCCATTGCAATGCCACTAAGCAAAGCAAAGTGGCCTTTCACTTTTGAGTGCAATTCCAGTAGAGGAGCAAGGCAGTCCAATACATTGGTCAACACCGAACAGTTTAGGAAAGCTAATTACTACATAATTCTGTTCTAAGCGTGCTTTAGCTTTTGGATATGCGGCAGCAATGGGTGGGGGTGCAGGATTTTCCTTGTAGGGTTGTTTGGATTTAAGGAATTGGTGTGAAGTGAGGAAGTAGGAAGTAAGATTTATTTCCTTTAGGAAAAAGGGAAATGAGTAGTAAGTTTTCTGGTGTTTGGATGGTTGTTGGGAAGTGTGGTTTGGAAAATGTTTTGTCGTTTCCGGTGTTTGGATGGTAATGAAAAGTGGAAATGGAAAAGTTGACCATAAAGTTGACCGCAAAATAATATTAAAATAAAAATTAATTAAGAAAAATAAAAAATAGATTGTAATTAGAATGCAAGTGAGATTTACATGACCAAAAAATTAACTGTTTTATGCTATAACTTATTATAAATGAGATTTACATGACCACAAAATTAACTGTAATACTCTGGAAGTGAGAAAATGGTTGTGTAAAAGAGAGATGAAAAAGGGAAAAGGGGGTTTTCTTATTTTCCTTTTCCGGTGTTTGGATAGATAGGAAAATGAGCAATTATACTTCCCCACTTCCTCACTTCACTCGGATTCCTTACATCCAAACACGCCCGTAGTTGAAAAGTTCATACACAGTGGTTTTGCCCTTTGCTTTCTTGTGGCGACATTGATGTTTGGTTTTCAGGTCAACATCTATTTGCAAGTGTCACTGTATCTACAGGGATTGACTCATGTACAGTGCATGGATGCTCACTAGCTTTTATAAATTAATAGAATAATACATATAATTTATAATTTTTATAATCTCTTTTTTAAATTATTTTTACTAATATTAAAATATTTTTGTGCTTTAACTCAAATGATAACTTATAAATCTAAATAATTAAAGTTCACAATTTCAAGTCTGGATAGGCGCAACATTATTTTTTACTTTTTTCCTCTCTTGTTTTATTACATTTAAACTTACACTAGAAAATTTGCTTGTCTCTACTATTGATTGTAACACAGTAGTAAAACCTCTTCAATAATAGTTAAAAGCCTGAGTTTAAATCCCTCTTGCATCAAGTTTTAACTTTTAAGAACCTATATTTCAAAAAATCAACATCTATTCTAAATTTTGGGGTTTCGCTGTTGCTTTTGAAAATTACATACTTTACCTTTTTTTCTGGCATATTTTCACACACTTTGAGTTCTCGAGTTAGTTTGCAGATGTACTCTTTCTGTCACCCTATTCAATGAGGAGTAAATTAATGGTGGATTTTAATAAATTAAATTATAGCTAAGTAATTTTTATAATTTAAAAGAAAAAAGGAGGCTTAATTTATCAATTTTAGTACTATTTTAGCAACAGAATCCAATAATTCACATTAGTATTATGTTTAATCTTAACATTATCCCTTTTTTTTAAAAACTGCAATGACATGATTAGATCAAGGTGTAATTTCTTTTATGCTGCAAAAAAAGAAGAAGAAGCAAACAATGCTTTAGTCGCTGAAATTTGTCATTCAGAAAGACTCTTTTGAATAATACTTAAATGGCGTAACATAATTGATATAAGACCATCTCTAGGGGTTGGTAAATCCGGCCCCTTTCAACAAATTAAGAGATATTGGGGGGTTTATTCTTCAAGGGACCGGAGTTTCTCTCCCTCTCAATTCAAGTCCCTACAAATCTCTCTTAATTTGAGGGGCTCAAGAAGTCCCTTATCAACCATTTAATATTTAAATAACATGAATTTAAATTTGAAATAATTTTTAGTTAATATGTTTTAGTAAATTTAATTAATATATAAAGCAATATATAAACTTAATTTAATTAATATTTAGTACATTATTAAATAGTGGATTAATACATGGAATTTTTAATTTTTAATAATTAATAATTAATTAATATGATTTCAATATTTAATATTTTATTAATAAACTTTCTTATTACGAATTTATTAAATAAATGAAAAAGTCATTCAAAACATAAAATATTAAAACAAAGAGTGGAAGGGAGTACCGTTGGAGACCAGTCGCCCGTTAATGATCTCTTAGCCCACTCCACCCCTTTAAATAAGGATCTCCAAAAAAAACTCTTGGAGTTACACTCTTGAATAATACTTAAATGATGTAAGTTGCCATTATTTTTCTGAGCTCAAATATAATTTTTTTCCTGATATAATACAAAAAGATGGATGTTATTTCTTGCTCCTATAATTGCCCATAATGGCTTCATTCATCAGGGTCCACTAACATTTCAATTGGCTTTGTAGTGAAGAAGTCTTCAAAGTACCAACACTAGCTTTTTAAATCTTTCAACCTTGTTGGCGCTTGCATCAAGCAAATGCAACCCAAAAAGAAGATTCCCCTCTTCTTTTTTGAAGTCCAAAGACTCCAAACATAACAAGATACTAGAAATTTCTGTGCTTTGCTCTTTTGGCATGCACCTCAGCAAGCAAATGAAATCCAAAGACTACCAAGCAAATAAATGTTTCGTATCATGCATACACTCTTATCTGAGATTCCCCACTAAAAACGGGTTGATATCAAGTAAACGTTGAAAGTCTTTTGATTTGTCATTAATAACTTTTTCATTGAAGAATTATGTCTCTACACTTGGCGTTTCCAAATTGTTTTCCTTTTCTCGAAGAACAGAGCACATCTGTTTCATTAAAGTGCCTTCCAGAATTAATCATGGTGTATAACAGAGATTGCTAAGCGAAAAAAAGGAAGTCCTTATCCTTTATACCTTTTTTTCGAAAGAACGGTGGACTTGAAACGGTTTCCTGTGTTTCAATTAAAGTTTTTAATGAAAACATTCAAAAATGCATCCCATACAAAGCAACAAATTCTCTTAAATAAATAAACTAGCATACGCAGGTGCTGGCAGAGGAAAAATCAAGAATATAGAGAGACGATAAAGAGAAATGGTCAACAATACCGGATCTTCCATCATACAAAAGGCATGCTACACCTGTAGCAAAAGTCATGATGAATCCTGAGCGCCTAAAATCAAGAATCCTGAGCGCCAAAAGCTTGTCGATCTTTTGCCTTTTCTGGGCAAAATTCCGATATTTAGGTAGCAACTTTGCAATTATGTCCCAACAAATGCCTATGTGAAGTCTTGATGGTGTGATGGATGCATAAATAGTAAAACTTCAAACATTAACTCTTTGAAATTTCACTTCTCTTTTTGGATGTAATTTAAAACTGACAAAAAAAGCAGAAAAATCTAAGTAGGCAAAAATGCTACTAAAAGAAGCACATAACATGTCTGAAATATCCAGCTAAATGGCAGACATTTAGGCTGCATCAATGCACCCAAAGATGTGGATCGATAACAGACCAGCCGGCCATGATCTTGACTAGGCGTGCCAAGAGTGGCATTTGCCTTAATTTTACTTAGTTGCACTAAATTAAATTAAGGTCATTGATAAGGGAAGATCCTCAACACTACCTACTCGTCTCAATCTCAATGTAATTAAGAAGATTGAACTTCTAATTAATTTGATGTTGGTGATATGCAATTGTACGATATATTTCAGCCCTTCTCTAATTATTTGTTGGAAGATCATTCATCTACTAGTCTCTGATTGGAACTTTATACATATATGACGATTGTCTTAGCGTGAACATTGGTATAATATTGATGCTATCATCCCTCTTGTATAACTCATCGCCAATTAATCTAAGCTTAGTTTTTGCTAATGATGGTGATATTATAATCTTTCGAATATATTAAGGTAGCATTTTTTTAACAGCGAATCCCTTTGGAGGTAATATGCCTGACGATTCTCAGAAGCCTGTGATACATCAGTTTCTGCTCGAAAATTTTGAGTTCTTTGTTGCCGCCTCCCTTCTTGTTTTGTTGGATTAAGCCACTAATTGTCTGGTCGCGCATTTGACCTTTTCTACTTAATTTCTTGAAGAAATCACGATATAGCTTCAATCCTGAAATTGATTAAAGTTTCATTATTTGTCAATTATGTTTGTATCTGACAACTATCTCAAAGCTATACAAAGTTTCTTTCCGAAATTTTGGTCATGTTTCTGAACTTCTAGTGACCCCACTAGTAGTTACTGATCTAATCAGACCATGGAGGCTTGCTCATTGTTGTTAAGACATTAACTATGGTGATATGAAGCTCTATGACAGCAAGATTTTCATCAGAATCTTCAGCAGTTTTGGAATCATGTGGGATTGTAATTGTTCAGGCAGAAGGCTGGATATCTCAAGAGCCCACATCAATATCTGCCTCAAGATTTTATATCACCTTGTAACCAATACCTTTTTTTACATAGGATCCATGGCAGAAATTTCCTATCTTTTGCCAACAATCTGATGGTGTGAGACCTTTCATGTCTAGTTTTTGGAGTCATTAACATTAATTTTTCAGTCAAACAAAAGGTGCTGATCTTCAGATGTGCCCCTCATGCTTATTAAAGAGTTGAGAAGCCCTAACTCATATAGTATTCTCTCTTATTATTTTTTTCGGATTCATATAGATTTGTGTATCTAATTTTCTAGTCATTAACACTTCTAATGTAGGAGGTATCTGTGTCTCATATTATAGCTGTTATGAAAAATCCGTATTGTTGACTTTTTCTGAATAAAAACGATCACAAGTCCAAAACTTATTTTCAAGAAGTTTAGATTTGAATAGTACTTATTTTATAGCTAGGGATTTTTTTTGATAATAATAATAATAATAGCATTATGACTTTTTTTTTTGGTGTTATAGAGTTATTTGTGTAACAACCGCAACCACTTTCAAGAAAATCATGATGCTTTGTAATAGAAATTCACAAACAAACAAACTTTCTTTTTCTTTTTCTTTTGAGAGAACAAATACAACAAACTAAATTTGTGATATTTTCCCTAATTTAAGTAGAGTTTTCAATTATAGCTTACCAAAACCCTAATTTTAGTATTTGGGGACCATTTCTGTTTTCCAAATACCAAATCAAGGTGGAACAAAATCAACCCAACACTAAGAGATGAAAAAAAGAAAAGAAAAATTAGAATATGACTACTTGGTGGTTGCTTGCACATTGATCCATCACCCATGAGTAGAAAAAAGAAGTTCCTTGATTCTGCATTGTTTTACCAAATAAAACAGAGCCAAATGACAGCCCCAAAACAAAGGTCAAGTGGCATTGCAACTATCACAATGAGGAGAAGACACAAATTGAGAAAAAGCAATGGCCCAATCACAATCTCACAAAGTGCTGGCCCTGGCCATTAGCCAACCACACGCACATCAAAGACCAACCACAAGAAGCACAAAATGTTACAAGTTAGAGAGGGAATAAGAGAGAGATTCCACTGCCCAATGTCACCACATCTGCTTCATTCATGTCACCACATCCCTTGGCTTCTTTTTATGCTGAGGTATGAGTTGGTATTTGAAATTTTGTATCTCATTGCCTTCTTCTATCCTCTCCCACTCCCTTTTACAGTTCTAAAAGTGACCTTGTTAATTGTGTGCATGCTCCAATAATTTGTTCTCCTATATTGTAGTTGTCTTTGTTAGATTACCTTTAATTAGAAAAAGATTTCCAATTACACTCTAGTTTATTAAAGAGCTTGTTTAAAAGATTCGCGATATAGCTTAGAAGATACCATATATGGGTTCAGGGAGATTGAGTTTGACATATATCGTCTCTAATATCTTCACATCCGAGAACAAATTCCATTATGTGTTCTTCAAAAAAATTTCAGGTTCTCGTTTGAGCTCTAGTCACTCGATAATTTTCACAAAGAGAAATAATAAATACCGCCAAATTTAAATAGCAATCATTATATTTTAGCACAACATTCAGATGTTTTCTTCAACACCTCCTATCCAGCCAAATTAATCATAACTATATAAATTTGAAAATGATAAAAATTGGCAAAAGCCAGCCATGATGTCCACAATTCTCAATAAGAAAATTTGCCTAATTAAAATGAAGAGGGATGGTATGGCCCTTGGAAGCAACATGAGACACCAGTAGCAATTTGATTACATATTTGACATTACAAAATCTAGACTCCACATTTGTTAATAATACAGAGAGTTGTTCATAATTAAGAATTCAAACAAAATGCATTGCAGGCTTCTTTTCCCATCACACATGAAAGAAACAGAAAAACAGGAGAGTGTGCATGTGCATGTGTGTGTGTGTATCTGCTGAAGCAGTCCCATTGTGCTTTATGTTGATGTCACCCACACACTCCATTTATTTTTATTATTTTGTGAGAAGGCTGCTGAGCCACAAGAATTGAAGGGGAGATGTAATGGCAGTGCATTGACCCACTTGAATCAATGGTGAGTGAGTGTATTGCTGATGATGGAAGAGGAGAAGTTGATAGATAATTGAGGATACTGTGGTCGGATTGTGTTAATTTGTGAGAGGAGACTTTAATCAAGGGCCATGGTGCACTTCTTCTGCTGACTTTCGGTGAGTGGGTGGGCCCAGCTTCTGGAACTGGAGAGGCATGAAGCAACATCGTTTGACTTTGAGAGATGGTTGACCTAGGCCACTTTAAGTTTGAGGGTCAGGCCTCGGTGGAGATGATGATCACAAGGCCCTGTTAGTTTCTCTTTCGGCCTTGGAAATTTGACTGTAACTGGGTCAGGTGTCAGTTTTTCAGAAAAACCGTATGCCCACAAAAATTCAATGTCGGGCTCACGAATTTTAGAGATGGGGTTCGTTTTTGTCCCTCGTGCACGTTTTCTCGCGTTGGCGCTGAAAATCGTTAGAAAATTCAGTGTAGCTAGAAAATTCAGTATAGCTAAGATCCATATTCTTTTTCCATTGAAAACCTCTTCACACGGGTTCTACTACAGAATTTTTCTTAGACCAAACGGGCCCTAAGCATCCTCATACAATTCATTGGGTTTGAATTGTGGGACGGCTTCCTCTTGAGCATAGTTCAGGTAGTTAAAAACAATGAGTTTACCTTAAAAGTTAAGAAGAAGTCATACAGAACAGAACAGTTTTGTTAAAGATTCCAAAAGATGTAGGTTTCATAAAGATATCGATGATCTAGACAAGAGCAATGAATCCAACCCACATTCTATGAGAGATTTTATCATGAAATGTCTCATTTAAATTTTAGAAACAAAAAACAAAAGAGGAGATTTAACATGCAACTCTACCAGAGTATACAATAGATGACATCTCTCTTAAAACGAGAAAGTTAGCATTGAAATTTGCAGCCAGCTTATTATGTACGATTATTTTTATTTTCTTATATTACGAAAAAGAGCAAAAAAGAAAAAGAAAAAGAATTAGAAAAAAAAAAAAAGCGAAAAGAAAAAGAAAAAAAGAGTACGATTCTTGTGAGCTTCACCGCCTCAACTGGGCCTAAAATTCAATGATTGAAACAAATATTGGGCCGGAATCAGGACTCCGTGCTCGCTCATATTAGGGCTCTTTTATTTATAACTCTATCCAGCGGGTTCGAGCGGGTGATCGAGCGCGTGGCAAGAAATCGAATGATCGATCCATACGCTGTCAAAACTTTTTGTTGGCAAAATTCCTTTGAGAGGTTGCATCAAACTCAGTTTAATGTCTTCGTGTTTACTTTCTGTTTCACACTATTTATTCCTCTGTATTATTTCTGTTACATAATTTGATTCACACAATGCTACTTACATTACGACGATACTCATTTGAATGCATTCTAGCCTGATAGCTTGAGTTTTCCTACGTCTTTATGCTCTGTCTTGATGGTAATAGCTCGATAGCACGTCATAGTTTTCGCCTAGCTCGTCTTCTTAGTATTGGCATTTTGCAAATAGAATGTTGGAGCAAGATTTTGACTGACTTGGAGATATAACATGTCTTGAATCTTCCACAATTTATTCCATGTGCAATTTGCTTATTTAATATGCAACTTCCTGTTTGCTATCTGTTTTAGCTATGATAAACTTAAGAAGGTTAAATTATAAAGGATGGAGAAGAATGATTGTATGTATTATTGTTTATTTCGTTGGTAAGAGATACTGATATTTATAAACTTTGAATCGAATTGGTACTCCTGGATTTAGGTGAATACCTAGCATGGTAGAATACCCATTTGTGAATCAACGAGTCATCAAGAAGTTTGTCAAATCAGATCAACAAAATACTTTGAGGTGAAGACCACTGGGTGAAAATTGTAATAGGCTATTTTTTGTAGCAAAGGAGTAGGGAGATAAGGTGATAAGGCTTGTGCTTCAATTGACCCAGAACATCCTATACAATTTTGAATGACTCCCTGCTAGATGGACAAAGGAGTAGTTCAAGTTGTGCTCGATGGGCAAATCACTATGACAAGCAACAAGAAGAAGGTTGACGTTTGATGTCATCACGTAATTCAAGGATATGCTTATGCTAAGAAATGTTTGTGTTGTGTGTGTACATATAAAAGACTCAAGCACACACATAAATACTTACAAATACGTATGTAATTCTCGTGTGATACATGCAACTTCAATCCCCAAAACTATCTGAGCAGTGAAAAAATCTGTGGCATGTAATTGACAGTGCATGAGGTAATAATATAAAACATGTCCACGATAACAATCATCTCATTGTGTGATGAAGGTTCCAATTCAAATGGATAAATAAAGGGATAATCAGACCTTAGACCTGAAAACTTGACAAGTCGCGGTATTGGTTTGCTTTTTTCAGTCTTGATATTGGGAGTTTGGCAGCTTCAATAGTTTTAGATCAGAATTATCTGATTATTGATGACATGAAAAATTAATAAAAACATTTTAAAATTACAAAAAGAATAGTAAACACAACTACCAGTGCCTGCCTCTTCTTTTTATTAATTGATGAAGATTAAATCAAGTCTCAGTCAAAATTTGTATAGTCCACTAGTTGATGTAGGAAAAATTTCTAAGTAGATATGGTATTTAAATTATAAATATAACTTACAAAAGTAACTGGAGAGTAAGTTTTTGAGGAAAGTCAGTTTCAAAGTCGCTTCTCATTACTTATCAAACACTAGTAACTAGTTCTAGTAAGTGCTGAGGTAGAATTTCTCGCATTAAAATAAAATAACAAGATCATATTTTTAGTTCTTTTTTTGTGTGGAATAAAAGTGCTTTGCAATAATGTTATTCCATACTCACATGTTCTCCTATTATGACTTATTCTAAAAATAAAATAAAAGATTAACATCGGGACTCTGTAACTACGAGAAATACTCAATCCATTTAGGTCTGTCTAGGTCAATTTACTGAAATTTGATTACATCAGCCTAACATAAGTCAAGAGTCAATGACCAAGTTTATGTGTTTGAGCCTGCTTTTTACCCTAAATATTGAAATAAAATCGTAGTTTGTTACGGCTAAAGCTACTTGCTGTGAGTCGTTACAACTATAATTGAGCTGCAATCGAGTGCTAAAACTCATCCATAGTGCATATTAGAATCCATTGAACCATCTCAGAGGAGTTGAAACCCAAAGCAATACCACCGATGCATAGGGTTTGTGTATGTCTTGTGTCCATGGTCCATTTAGGCTTAACTAAAATTGTGACAAGGATCCCCTCAAATCCAGAGTCATGTCATGATAGATCTCTGTTGCACTTGCACTTGTCATCGAGGAGCACTTTGATGAGGCCATACTTCATATTGATAGCATGTACATGAAGTAATTTGTAAAATTTGTATGCATAATTGTGTATACAAATTTAGCTATGATTCTGTTAAAAATAATGAAATTATCGAGAGCCGGTAGTCATTGCTAAGCTTAGGCCAATGAAATCACACCGTGGGGTTCCGTCCACCTCTCACTTCGGGTGGACTATGCTCGTTATCGGGTCCATATCAAAGTAATAACCACCTCAAATGAATTACAATTAAAGCACATAGTTAATACTTAATGATGCATGGTCCCTCATTAAATATTTATCACTAGTACACAAATGAATTGAGCCATTCAACTAAAATCTGAGCATGAAGCAAAATTCATTTATTTTGACCCTTCAAAACCAAAGCTTAATGATGCATAAGCCTCAACCATGTCCACCTACTTAGCGTTATTGCATTTGAGCGAACAAAACCGGGTCCATCCCCACTACCCTCCATATAATTCTCAGCCACCCACAAATTTCTCCTATATATACCCATTATCACTTTAAAAAGGGAGAGAGAAAATCGAAGCCTTTTAACAACATTCCAATCAAACTTACTTACATTATTCTCTTTCTTCCAAGATCCTACAAGCTTTCCTAAAAGAAACTAGTGATTCTCTCTCCCTCTCTCTTGAAGTATTTTTATTAGTTTCTTCTTTATTTTTTGTGCTATTTGATAAAGAAGGTTTTACTTTTTGGGGAAATAAAAGAAATAATGGAGCTATAACACTCCCCGGTTGGATCTAAAGAAGTCATAACACCCCGTTAAATTGTATGAAATAGAGTTATAATATTCCTCAATCAAGTCAAACATTCTTTGTTTGGTTTAATGGAGTCTTAGTACTCCTCGACTACTAAAATTACAACCTTAGGGAGTTTTAATACTCCTTCAAACCAATAAAATTGGAGTCTTAATACTCATTTGGAACAAAAACAATTTTTTTGGAGTCTTAACACTCCTTAGTTCGTGAAACAGAGTTTTAACTGATAGGGATCACTATATTGTAGTCTTTGATTTAGTTTTTTTTATTCATTTTAGTTATATTTAGTCTCACATCGGTTATGATGGGAAATTCCTTAGTGTACGTGCCTATAAAAAATCATTACCTGTAGTTGAATAGGCAGTTTGGTTGATTTGATTATGAAACTCTTTCGATTAGCATGCTGATTTTGTCACGCCCCGCTTCCCAAATACGTAGGAAACGGAGTCGCGACGAGAGTCGGCGACGTATATACGCGAGGAAAATACCTCACGCATACACGCTAAGCCTAAATTAACCTGAACAAGTTATAAATCTGAACCATAATAATCAACGATCACTGCAATAATACATATAAAGGCTATACATGATCTGAAATGAAATAAGAAACAGAATGAAAGCCAAGGGTGATATACATGAATCAAAGAGTAATAGCAAGAATAAAGAAATGCAAGAATACCAGAATCAAAAGGGGGAGAGAGAGTCCAGCTCCGCGCAAGGCGTACAGTCACATCGAACACTTGCATAATAGAACAACCGTCCAATATCTGGACGTGCAAATCCAGGGTCGTCAGAAAGCGACCTGGTGAGTGTGTGTGTAAAAGGAGAACTCGTGCATATAAACAGTGTGCATGAAATAATAATAAGATAAACTGCAGTCATATGATGATTAAATAACATGACAAATAAACAACTGAATAGCAATGATATGAATAAGTGTGCAGAAAAAGACAAATAAAGCAACTGTAACAACCAACTGATGTCTAAATGTGTAACCTAACATGTCACTAGTCTGGTATATAATCTGGTCCTGGTTACAATCATGTGTCTATCATAGTGATATATATATATATATACAATCAGGTGATTACGGTCAGTCACAATGCATTAACAGTTCATTATCATTTATTATGTTAGCGAACACCAATTGCCACCTATAATAGACGCATCCCATACTACGCCTATTACATGTGTCAATCGATATCCTAAATTAATTGAAATTAGTGGAAGAGACATTATCCATACTTTAGATGGGTTCCGTACATACCCGGAACCACGGCCAATTCATCTGGCGCTGAACCAGATCTTACCGCTAGGTAGTCAATAACAATAACAATAACAATGTGTCAATACAATGACAATGTGAACAATACGGGATGTCAGTCATCCCCGGGAACCCTGCAGTGGAACCGTATCTCGGCTGCGCAACCTGTATACTAGGTCCACCCAAAATACAGACGCTGTCTCCTCCATCAATTTCCCCAATCCCAGTGTAAGTTGTCAATTTACATTATTATTTATAACAATCAATCTCTATGTTATTTCGATTACTGGGACGATACGGTGACAATAACAATATCAATGTAACAATAACAATGTGAACAATATTACCGTGTAAACGGTAGAACAATAGAACAATGAAAGTGTTACGGTCTAACAATATTTTCCCAGTAACTTTCAATAACATGAATCCATACAATAACGAATCCAGATACTGCTTAATGGACAGTCTAATCTAGAACTGGTCAATATCTCGTATGCCTGTACTGCATATAACAATAACCGATCTCAATAGTCATCATGAACCTAGCCTCAGTAGTCACCCTGACCGTCAAATATCAATCCATGTCAAAGTAATCCGGTACAGTAACCCACAAGTCTAATGAATCAATAACCAGTTCTCTTATCATATCAATCTACTCTGATCCACACGTCATCAATATATTCACATCTCAATAACCGAAATAATCAATGCTCTAATACATCTATTCAGATCTCCACACTCTAGTCTGATCAAGGTCATCATACACTCTCACTCTATCAAGGTCAATCACAGGATCTCAAAGTCAAGTAACATATCAGATATATATATCTAAGATCTATCAGGTCAGGTCAATTCAATCAATACCTATTCCTCAACTCATGTTCATCCAACTACAACCAAGATCAACCCAAATCATGTCCAACACTCCTAGCAACCAACTCCGAATCCAGGATATTAAACAACTAGTAAAAGCTATCAAGAACACTAATATCATGGTGTCGAAACATCAAGTCCAGAAGAAAGCTAGGAACAACAGTCAGGCTAGAATTAGTCGACTAGGGGTGGAGTAAGTCGACTAGGTTGAGGGTTAGTCGACTAACAGGTGGACTAAGTCGACTATAAAGGGTACTAGTCGACTAAGTAGGAAGGCAAGTCGACTAACATATATATAGGTCAGCAACAGAGGCTACACTACTTCCAGGACATCCAACTAGTCGACTATAGATATGATAAGTCGACTAATTGTGCTATTAGTCGACTACAAGAAAGGGGCAAGTCGACTAGGGTAGCTATTAGTCGACTACAGGACATGGGGTAGTCGACTAGGGTGAGTTCCAGTCAGTAAACAGAAAGTGCACAACTATTCTGGAGGGGGCCTAGTCGACTACAGGTCTATAGTTAGTCGACTAATAAGGGTATTAGTCGACTAACACCATGGGCAAGTCGACTAATGGACCTGCAACCTGATACTGAATTGAACCTACACATTCCCCCAATCTCCACATTCTCTCCAAATGCTTACATGCTACACCCACACACCCAACACCTAAGCATATAGGTTCAACATTACGTTTATACACGCATTAAAATACATCTTAATCAAATGTACCTTATAACGAGAGAAATAGAAAGAGGGAAGGGAGTACACTCACATCATGGGGCTGCCGGGGTGATTCTGACGACGGGCTGTGGACTGTTGTGGCGCTGCGGGTGCGTTGTATCTGCAAGGGGATTTGCTCGCTGCCGTGCGCACGTCTCACGTCGAAGGGAAATCCAGCCAAGGGGGAACTCGACTGGACCTGCAGATCTGGAAGGCGCAGCAAGGGGGCTCAGCCAAGGCGTTGTCCGGCCTATGCTGCCACTGCTGCTGGTCTGTGCGCGCGCTGGACAGGGGCGGCTGCTGCTGGGCACTGCTGTGCTGCTGGGGCTCGCGCTGGACTGCAAGGGAAGAGGAGGAGTAGCCCGAGCTGCTGCTGGTTGGGCGCTGTCGGCCTGCTGGTCTGGACAGGGGCGCGGCTGCTGTGCGGCAGGGAGGATGGGGATCCGGCTGCTATGGGGAAGCAGGTGGGTGTGCGGCTGTGTTGATAGGGAAGGAAGATTATGAAGGGGTTAGGATATGATTTGATTCATTAGTTAGGATATAGGATTTGGTGGAGATTGAGTTGTTACGATTGAGATTTGGAGTTAGGATTTAGATTTGTTAGTTAAGTTAGGATTTGAATGGGTTTGGGTCTAATGGATAATCGGGTATGGGTAGATGGGCATGAGCAGGAAATAAGAAAATGGAAAAAGAATAATATTAGTAACAAAATAGATTACCATAATAATACTATAATAATAGTACTAATAGTAATCAACCGTAACCGTCATAATAATAGCACCAACAATAATATATATATAATAATAACAGTACTACTAATAACTATGATAATAAAAATAAAAATACAGTATTATTCACTTAGGGATATTACAGATTTGCTATTCAACTTATATTGCATGATAATTTGCTTAGCTATTTAAATCTTTTTGCATACTAATGCGTGAGAGTGGATGAGAGATTAATTGGGTGACGAGGCCCAAATTAAATTTTATCCTTTATCAATTTTATTTTTATTTCTTTCCCTCCACATTAGTTCTGCATCAATTTGGTATCGGAGTTCAATCCTGCTTTTTCTCCCTCCTCCCACAAAACAAACCTTATCCTCACCACAAAATGTCCAAAACCCTAGTTCTACAAAATCCACAAAATCTACAAAATCCTAGATTCTTCTCTGCCTCTTTCTTTTCTCTACTTACAAAATAATTTGAACTCTATGGTGGTTTTTGGGAATCTTCCACAACATGCATAAGCTCCATTGGAATTTATCTTCTTTGTTTTTCTGAATAAAAAATTGTTTCTTGTTGGCTAGCATCATCACTGTATTGCCAAGAGAACCCAAATCAAGATGTCTAACAAAATGATTACTTGTCTTGTATGCTGGTATAGCTCTATGGTTATCTCGAACAACTGATCTGCTGACAACTTGTTCTTACTTTACCAAATTACCAAATTTAAAACCAGGGAATAACAAATATTTGACCTGTACGGAGTTTTGGTCAACCTGCGGTTAAAAACTATTGTTATTATATCATTCTTTAGTCTCCTGTTGTGTCTACTTGAGCAAGGACAATTAGTTAATTGTATCTGGTCTGCTACCAGTTTCATATTCATATCCGTGGAGTTCAACTGTGTAGATTCTAAATAAAATGATAGACCAATAAACTTCTTAGATTCGACAACTTCCATAACCTAGAAATATCTAGAGGTATTAAGTTCTTTCTTCTAATATGCCGGTAACTAGAACAGATATGATAGAATGCTTGATATTGGATGTTGGGCAGTGCTTTTCATTTATCATTGTAACAATATCTGAATGATTGAAAATTTCTCCAATCTTTCATGATTCTTACATTTAATTGATACTGTACAATGTAATTAGAGGCTAAACAGTGAGGGAAAAAGAGGCAAATTTATGGCATGACTCGCGCAACTTAGGGCCTGTTTGTTTCCTTGGATTTGCAAGGAATCGTCAAATTTGGCATATGACAATGGTGGATTTGGGCTTGGGATTCGAGAATACATTGTTTGTTTTGCTTTTGTTTTTTTGGATTCAAGAATCCAAAAATGTAAGCAAACGTCAACAATTTGAGGATTGTGAAATCGCCCCAAATGGGTGGATTTAGGCTAATTCTTGATATTTTTTGTTTATTAATTTTTATGTGGAGAAGCTAATGGCCTTCCTCGAATTTCGGAATCAGGAGAGGAATCCTGATTGCAAACAAACTAACACAAACACTAGATTTCAAAATCAGGAGAGAAATCTAGTCCAAACAAACAACGAATTTTGGAATCGCAAACACAAATCCGCTGAGTCACTCTGACATGGTCAGAAATCAAAAAAACTCCTGATTGTAAACAAACAGGCTCTTAATGTTCTGAGGTGTTGGAGAACATCTCCTGTCAATAAGTTCTAAAAGCTATTTACTTTTAAGTGATACAAAGATATTGGCCAAATATGTTTTAAGAATACAAACAAGATGCGCAAGAAATGGTTGTTGATCCAGCTTTGTGATTTTTGTGTTGTGGGAAAGATCTTGAAGGCTAGTAGGAATTCTCACATTATCCTTGCTTATTTAGATGAAGTTCTTGATTATGAAAGCACTGGGGGTGTTATCGAAAACTCTTATAATTGATTGTGACAATGTTACTCATGATGTTTAATGACAATGTTGCATACCTAAAAATTTTCTGGTGATGGATCAGCCACAATGCGAGGAAGAGAAAAAGGTCACAAGAGAAAACTTCAGTTGGAAAATACACGGAAAATATAGGTCTCAATTTCCAAAATATTCTTGTCAGTCAATATTGCTGTTTTATGAATATCAATGTCAAAACGCTAGTTTATTTATTTAAGAATAACACGACCTATTATAGGGCGTTTTATTGCCCTCTCTCATCCTGCCGCAAACTTTTGATTTCGTCATCATTTCATCTTTTCTCTTTAATCATGGATGTAAACTCATATATGTTGGCTGCTGACATGTGTTGATCTACATATTACATGTTAGGTTTCATATGGCCCTGTATAACATGCAACATTTCAGTGTAGTAAATAGGAAGAAATCATATTATTTTATTGCAGAACAGGCACGACTGATCAACGGCTTCATAGAAATAAAAAGTTCCTTTCAAATTTCATACTTATGAACAACAACTTCTCTTGTCATCAACCCCATAGACCTATTACAAATTCATGAATCGTATCATGGATTTTTCTATTTCATTTCGATTGTATAATGATTATTCCATCTTTTTTCCGTCTTGGATCATAATCAAATCCAAATTTCTCGAGTTTAAGTTACAAAAATCTATAGGCAAATAAAGTTCTTACTTATTTAACTTAGATGAAATGAAGTAATAGCTCTGCTCATTTGTATGAAATTTATATGAAACTCAATCTGATTCAAAAGTCTCTTATCCCTCTTTGTCTGAAAACGGTGCAATTTGAGCAGAAGGTACAATATGAAATACAAAAGCATATACAAAATGGATTAGATTTTTAGGCTATAATTTACCAGTTATACCACCCAAAGCTAAAGAGAAGAGAAGTCGAATAAAGAGAACTTAGTGGTGGAGGATGAAGAAGATAATTGAAGCGTGCTGCTCTTTTCTTTTTCACCAGACCTTGAATGGTGCACACTTGGCTTCCACGATCTTTTCAGTGCACATACTGCTAGCTTGAGTCAAAAAGACATGCTTAAGGTAAAACTTACGATAATGAAGGCAAGAGAACATTATATTACTAGTAGACAGACAGAGTTCAAAGGTGCAACTAGAGAGTTGGCAGAACCAGGGGTACTAAAGCAAAACATTTTATATGAAACCAAACTCAAACTCACTAGGAAGTTGGGGGAAAAGAAACAGAGTGAAAAAGAAAGAAACTCTAAGTTGGTTTTTCTGAATAAAGATGTGTCAGTCATATGCTGAATCCACAATCTGTGTGTGACAATGTTGAGATGGGTTGGATGCATCTTATGGTTTCCAGACAAAATTGCAATGCTTCTAAAACTTCTTTAATTTATTAGGTCTTGCTACAGATCAACAAAACAATAAGAATGCAACTTTTGCTCCATAAAAGTGCAAATCAAAGTTCTTAATCTAGTTCCATTACATTTCAACCCTCTGAAAAATATATATGTAATAAAACATATCAATCTGATATTGAGACAATGAATTCTATGTTTCGTCTATTTACTTCTGCTTTAAGATGTTCTAGTAGTTCCAGAACTCTTTTCTTTTAGCTTGCTAGATTTTGTGTGATTTAATAAACTTTTGTCCAATAATTTTCTGTGCTTTATACCCATCAGCAAACCAGTGAATATATTAGATGTTTGAAGATCTAGTTCATAGAGCTATTTTATGAAGATAATTGGGAGGCATATGTTGATTTCCTTGTACTGGATTGATTTGTTAGGCATGTTGTTCCTTATTGGACCAAACAGCCATCAAACATACAAATTGTATACTGTTAGCATTTCACGACAATGCTGCGATGAAACAACCTCCATGTTATCATTGATTTACTTGACATTTGAACTTCTAGTTTGGTGTGTGCTTAACTGCCTTGATATAGTATTCTATGCTGGTATGTGCTTGACTACCTTCATATATTATTTTGTTTTAAGAACTTCATTGCTAGGTTCTTCTTTTAAACTTAATGGTTTACCACAACTAGAGAAGAAAGAATTCCTAATTTTTGTATCTCCATCAAATTTCTGTTGTGGCCTGCCCCATATATTTTAGTCAGTTATGCTTGGGTTTTTGTATATGGAAATTCTCCATTCCCTTCCCATTCCCTAAAAAAGAAACAGCTAAATAAAATCCCTGCCCGATGACCTGATTGATGGTGATGAATATGCTAGTAGCTGGATAGAAGGATCAGATGCTATCCTTCAGCCACTTTCTCAAACCGAACGAGTAATTAAGCGAAACAAATCAGTGTTTCCCCTTTCAGATACTCTGTAATCTTTCTGTTTTCTTCTCTGACATGCATGTCTTAATTTGTATTGAAAATATAGCAATTACCTGATTGCCTTTGTATGACTATGCATGTAGGATAGAATCGCTGGTACGACTGTGAGAACAGAACTTGTAGCACATGATATCATATCTTTGTGCTCTTATATACGGAGGACATTAGTTGCACCATTAACTGAAGATTTGAATGCTGGGTTGTTAGGTTATTTCGGGGTTTACCTGCAGGAAAAATATGCACCCATTCCAATCATCAAAAATGTATTCAGTTACATTTGCAGATCAGTACAGATGTACTTGGCTGATGAATGAAACTATCAAGGGGCCGTTTGTTTCGCGTAAAACTCCTTAATTCGTAAATGACTTACTACCCAGTTACAACTACGGCGTTTGTTTGGACCGTAATTCGTAAAAGACTTACGTAGCTCAACTAACACTCACTTGCAACCCAGTTGCCACTCACTTACAGCCCAGTTACAGTTAATTTTGTCGTCATACAAATTTGTAATATTTTTTTATATTAATATTAAATTTTTTAATATTTAACTTTTTAGTTATTTATTTGCCGTATTAAAGCTTTTAAAATCACCAAATAGTTAATTTTGTGGTCAATTTTTTCACTTACGACTTATACATTACGACAACCAAACACCGTAAAGTACAATATACTTTCCCACTTTACAATGTTATATTAACAACTAAACACCGTAAAGTTTACATACATGTAACTCATTTACAATTGTAAAAGACTTTACCAATTACAACTACGAATTACGACCAGTTACGACAACCAAACAGACCGACAGCAGAATTTACAATGGCCTTAAGATAGTGCTTATGAGTTAATGTATTCACTAGCCATTTTGGCATGCCTTCTTGGTTTCAGTGACCTATCATGCCTGGAACTAGTCAGATGTGTGGTTAATTTGATATTCATGTTCTATTTTTCTTCCAATCATATCAAATGTGGAATGATATTATATTGGATGTCTCCATCAAAGTTCTCTCTTGTTTGATATTTCAGTTTAATATCTTAAAATTTTCCTTTCCAAGTAAACTTGTGCTTCTTCAATTATGATTTACATATGGAATCCCTTTTCTTTATAGTTGTTTGTTGAGACCACCTGAAACTTTTTATAATCAGCATTGAAGTGATCCTGCAGGGATTGCAGGAGTACAATATGCTCATGTCTCACTGCTTAAAAAACTTCAGCGTGACGATCTCAACAGCACCGTGGATGTCATATTAACATCATCAAATGCTACTATTCTATATCCATGGCCTATTCTGTACCCCTTCATTAATCTGCCTTCTACCTTACAGATTATAAGCGTAAGGGAACTTGAATGCGCGTGTTGGCAATTTGGTCACCTAGCCCTCTTCTGCAAGGGTGGCCTATTGGTCGAGGAACAGATACAACGGCAAGCGGCTACAAAACACCCTCGGCGAACAAAAAATTGTCTTCCAGAGGACTACAACGGAGAAAAGAAAACACATGATCTTACCTTCTCATTGCTTAGTCTCTTCTGTCCGTCCATGAAGTATGCGCATCTGTGGGATCTGCATGTGTCGGTATCAAATTCCAGCCAGACGAAAATCTGCTTGTGATGTCTAATCCTCATAGAATCTGATGCCAGTTTTTGTGCACATTACTGCGTCGATCTTGTGCTCACCAATGGGTAACTACATTGCTGAACTGATCCCCTAGTTGTTTCTTTTCTATGCCTTTTGGTGCACACCATAGTTGTCTGTTTTGTTCCATTTGTTTCAGAATATCACTGGCGCTGGGTTTGTAATGCGTGAATGGACCTTAAATGGAGATTCCATTTGGGCCAGGCTTTGACATGGGTAAGGCCTTAGATTGTCATCATAAAACCAGTTGCTTTGGAATAGACTGACTCACGATTCGGGTAAATTTGTGATCAAAGTACACAACTGTTGGCAATGTCCTAGCTTATGGTTGTCCTAGTCCTTGGTCTATCATCATCATTATCATCATCATCATCATCATCATTAAATATGGAAGGAAAAAAAAAGACAAAAAAGATTTATTGAATTTGACAATTGTTGCATCATTATCTGACAATAGCAGTGTTTATTAATTATTAACAAACAGAAGAAGCTGTGATATGCACTTATCTACCGGTAATGTCACCAATCAACTTTACAAATAGAGTTTTATTACTCTGAGTAAAAAAAAACATATGACCAGTAAAAATACATGCAGATCATGGGTGAATGCACTTGACCCAGAGAGACCTGTAGAGTTAGGTAGTGGTTTATTTGGTCCCCCCCCACCACCCCTAGATGAAGAGACCTACCCAAAACCCAACCCAACCCAACACCCCAACCACCCCCTTGATTGTGGCCAATTAATAAGGAAATGGGCCTATGGGGCCCATTAGGTTTAGAACCTGAGGCTGCAGTTTGCTCAGGGGCCTTACAAGCGTGAAGTGTGTAAGGCAAATGGAGGGAAATATGGGCACCTCTCCCTGCTGGCCTCCTCTATGAAATAAAGCCCTCCCTACAGCAAAGGGACCAGGGCTCCTGTCCCTTTATCTCTCCTTTATCTTCCACCATCAAAATCATGTAGCTTTCTTTCAAGAAAAAATAATTCTTCTTCGTTTCAAGCCCTAGGGCTAGGGTTAGATGGATTTCTCTGTGGATGACTGGTGATGGGATAGCTGCAGTCAAAATCAGCACGAAGAAGAGAGATTGTGATGGGATCAGCGTGTGAATGTGCGTGGGTTTAATTATTAGTTTTTTTCCCCTCTTTTTAACGAGACCACAGTCTTTTGTGACTGATTAGATTCTACAAGAAGTGGGACCACAGTTTTACCAAACTTTTTGGTATCCAAAGGGCAGCACATGCACACGTGAGAGTGACTGTTTTTCCCATGCGGGGGTGTTTGGTTGCAATGAAGGCCGTTTGTTTCGCGTAAAACTCTGTAATTCGTAAATGACTTACTACCCAGTTACAACTACGGCGTTTGTTCGGACCGTAATTCGTAAAAGACTTATGTAACTCAACTAACACTCACTTACAGCCCAGTTACCACTCACTTACAGCCCAGTTACAGTTAATTTTGTGGTCATACAAATTTGTATTATTTTTTATATTAATATTAAATTTTTTTAATATTTAATTTTTTTAATATTTATTTGCAGTATTAAAACTTTTAAAATCACCAAATAGTTGATTTTGTGGTCAACTTTTTCACTTACGATTTATACATTACGATAACCAAACACCGTAAAGTACAATACACTTTCCCACTTTACAATTTTATGTTACCAACCAAACACCGTAAAATTTACATACATGTAACTCATTTACAATTGTAAAAGACTTTACCAATTACAACTACGAATTACGGCTAGTTACGACAACCAAACAGACCCGAAGTGAACGGAAGTAACGAAATGGGGAAGTATAATTGCTCATTTTTCTATTTATCCAAATACCGGAAAAGGAAAATAAGAAAACTCTTTTTCCTTTTCTCTTTTCTCTTTTACACAACCATTTTCTCACTTTCAGAGTGCTACAGTTAATTTTGTGGTCATGTGAATCTCATTTGTAATAAGTTATAGCACAAAATATTTAATTTTTTGATCATGTAAATCTCACTTGCATTCTAATTACAGTCTATTTTTTATTTTCTTAATTAATTTTTATTTTAATATTATGGTGCGGTCAACTTTGTGGTCAACTTTTTCACTTCCACTTCCACATTACCATCCAAACATCGAAAAAGACAAAATATTTTCCTAACCACACTTTCCAACAACATCCAAACACCGGAAAACTTACTAACCAATTCCCAAGTTCCAAAGGGAACTATTACCACTTCCTCACTTCTTCACTTCCTCACTTCCACCCTTAACCAAACAGGCCCTACATGTAAATGGATTGGCACAAGGGAAGATTGAAGGAATCCGAGTTGAGATTTTCTTCGAGTCGTGGAGAGTGGGAGCTCGACAAAACAGCGGGACGATGGTTGCTATTCAACAATGATTTTTTTTTTGGCTCACCGCAGGACGCTCACCGTACGCGGTGAGCTGTGGTGGGACCACCCCATCTGATGGCTCAATGTTCGCACAGTGAGCGTCCTGCGGTGAGCAAAATTTTTTTCTTCAACAATAGCAATGACCAGTAACAGACTTTGGGCCTGTTTATTTAGACGGAAAAGTCGTAAAAGACCATAATTTATAAATGACTTACAACTTAATTATAACTATGACGTTTGTTTGTACCGTAATTCATAAAACACTTACGCAACTCAATTACTACTCACTTGCAGCCAAGTTATCACCCACTTACAGTCCACTTACAGTTAATTATGTGGTCATGCAAATTTGTATTATTTTTTATGTTAATCTTATTTTTTAATATTTAACATTTTTAGTATTTATTTGTAATATTAAAAAATTTTAAATCACCAAATAGTTAATTTTGTGGTCAAAATTTTCACTTACGACTTATACATTACGACAACCAAACACCGTAAAACACAATACACTTTCTCACTTGCAACTTTATGTTACCAACTAAACATCGTAAAATTTACATGCATGTAATTCATTAAGAACTGTAAAAGATTTTATCAATTATCGCTTATAAATTACGGCCAATTATGACAATCGTTTACAGACCTTTGGCACATGTTTCATTGCTTCTTGACATCATGGATAGCTTTGGATCTGAAGTTTTATACATCTTACAACGAAAATAATTTTGCATGAGTTAATTGTTCGGTGTGTTACAGGGTTGATGTAAAGTGAGAATAATAATTTGTGGAAATGTCTGGAATAAAAAATTGATATTTCTGACTTGATCGATGGTCCATTGATGTCGACTTCACAAATAGTTTGCGCTAGAAAGTGGGAAATTGGATTCATCAAAAGCTGAATTGTGATTGGCAGTGAATTTCTTTCCATTTAGGGCCTGTTTGTTTCGTTGCAAAACGTCGCAAGTCGTAAGTCGTAAAATGAGAATGAAAAAAATGAACTGTAGCAGAGAAAACATATTATGTTTTACGGTGTTTGGTTGATAAAGTGAAGTGTAAATGGAAAAGTATATTGTGTTTTATGGTGTTTGGTGATAAAGTGAAAGTGTAAATGGTAAAGTATATTGTGTTTTACGGTGTTTGGTTGGTAATGTAAAAGTGTAAGTGGAAAAGTTGACCACAAAATTAACTGTAGCAGTGATTTAAATATTATAAATACTATTAAATTAAATCTACTATTGCAAATTAAATTTGTATTAATAAATTTGAGATAAAAAATTAATAATCTTAATATTTTATTTATAACAATAATATTAATAAAATATTAGTATAAATAGTAAAAAATTACTAAAATATTAACTAAATAAATAATATAAAATTTTAAGAATACTAATAAAATATAAATATTAAAATTACAAAAGTAATAAAATATAGTTATAAAATTATAATATTAAAAATACTTGAAAATTATTATAATATAAATTTTATTATAATATTATTGTAATATTATAGAAATATAAAATTAAAAAAGTAAAATATAATTATAATTTAATAATAAATTATCATTATAGTATTATTATACTAAATTATTATTACAATATTAACATAATAAAATATTAATATAATAATAAAATATATTATGATATTAATAAAGTAATTTTTTATATTAAAAAATAAATAATTAAATATATAGTAAAGTATAATATTGTTATATTAATAAAATATTAACTCTAAATAAAATAATAAAAAATGGAATAAGTATTAATAAAATAATAAAGTATTAAATAAAATATTAAATAAAAATATTAAATTAAAATACTAAATATTAAAAACAATAAAAAATTAAAGATTAAAATATAAAATAATTAAATAAGAAATTTAACACTATTTAAAATATTAAATATTTAATAATATTAAATTAAGAAAATCAAAATTTTAAGAATACTAATAAAATATAAATATTAAAATTTCAAAAATAATAAAATATAGTTATAAAATTATAATATTAAAAATACTTGAAAATTATTATAATATAAATTTTATTATAATATTATTGTAATATTATAGAAATATAAAATTAACAAAGTAAAATATAATTATAATTTAATAATAAATTATCATTATAGTATTATTATACTGAATTATTATTACAATATTAACATAATAAAATATTAATATAATAATAAAATATATTATGATATTAATAAAGTAATTTTTTATATTAAAAAATAAATAATTAAATATATAGTAAAGTATAATATTGTTATATTAATAAAATTTAACTCTAAATAAAATAATAAAAATGGAATAAGTATTAATAAAGTAATAAAGTATTAAATAAAATATTAAATAAAAAATTAAATTAAAATAGTAAATATTAAATATTAAAACAATATTAAAAACAATAAAAAATTAAAGATTAAAATATAAAATAATTAAATAAGAAATTGAACACTATTTAAAATATTAAATATTAATAATATTAAATTATATATTGATTATCAAGTAACTATTTTGAACTGTAAGTGTACTACAAGTGAGAGTTACATGACCACAAAATTAACTGTAGCAACTGCAAGTGGGAAAATATGAGTGTAAAAGTGAGATTTACATGACCACAAATTTAACTGTAGCAACTGCAAGTGGGAAAAGAAGAGTTGCATTTTGCAACTTGTTTTTCAGCGAAACAAACAACGGAAAATGCAAAAGAAGTTTTAAGAATTGCGTTTTGCGGCGAAACAAACACGCCCTTAGTCTCTTTTTTTTTTAAAACTCGTGTAGGATCACAGTAACAAAAAATAGTTGAATCATAAGAAAATTTGGGAAATTTTTCTTAAGAAAAAAGAAAAAGAGTCAAAGCGACATAATAATTAAACAACTTTCTATTATAAATTTTATCTAAGGGAATCTTGAGCCCTCAGCTCATATTTGTGGACCAAATGAACACTTCTCCGATCCTCAGGAAATTTACAGTTCTCTTGTCCTATCATTTTCCGTTAGAAATATCACATCTAAAAAATATTTCTCAGGACGACAAAACCTGTATGAATCTATTTATGTCAATAAAATCCCAGAGTAAAACAAAGGATAATTAATCACGACAAAACATTTTGTCTCGTTGCATGATGTATTGCGTGTAAGGATTTGTGAAGTCATTATCAGAAATGCTTGGCGTTAAGCTTGCTCGGGTTCACTGGTGGGGCACTGATAGCTGGACTCACAAATTTGAAATAAGATCTTTGGTCACTATTTTACGGACTCAACGTATCACAGTGATAACTTTTGGTCTGATATCAGGCATTGTTTGGAACTCAGAAAATGACCCGGAAAAAAATCGATAAAGTGGGCTCCAATATTAGTTTTTTCTTAGGATTTATAATCCTGTTTGCTTGTAATTTTTAGAAAATCAGAAAAATATCGCTAACATCAGTAAAATTCTTAATTCTCTTTCTCTGTTAAAATGCTAGAAAATGAGTAAAAAATGAAAGTGTGAGGCCCGTCAATCAATTTTTCTTTAGAAAAATGATTCTGTCAGTTTCCTCATTTTATTTTCAGTCATATAGACCGCCTCGAGGGTGCTCTCAATTAATATAATTAATATAATAGACTTCAATCTTGATGATATATGATGACGTTCAGCGAAAGTAATCGGGACCAATTTGTGATGACAATTCAGCAAGAATATTAAAATAAAATAGTCACACTCACAAAGAGAACAATCACACAAAGATAAAAAATATACCATATATGATCTACACGGTTTGGTCAAATTCAATAAACGTCAACTGAGAGAGCAATAGGGCAATGAGAAAATATTCATTATAAACTTTGATTGTAAAAGTATAGCCCACTCCTACTAAATCAGAGACAGAATCAGAAATAAATTTGCTCAAAAAAATATCAAAAAGGGATCTAAGGTAACATATGAGAAAGAGGGTCTAAGGCAATATATGAAAAAGTTAGACGGGTTGTAGCCCGGCCCAGCTAACACTTGGTTCCGCCCCTGCTCCTCTCAGATCCTTTATGAAGATCTTAAAGAGTATCCTTCCTATCAAATTCAACCTCTTGATTCTTGCCTCTCTTTTATCTTGGTTTGCTTAAACTTGCTTATAACACTTGATTATGTGAGGTGCTACCATTTAACCTAGACCCGTGCAAATAACAATGACCAATCTATGATGCTAATTATATTAAAATTAGAAAGCCAAACCCCCACAAAAAGAATAATCGCACAAAAAAAAAGAAAAACACATAAGGGATCTACGTGGTAGCGCTAAACTCGACTTTGTGTCCACAGTAAAAGCAATGGGAGAATACTCACTATAAACTTTGGTTATAAAAGTATCACTTGCCTTTCTCATAAATTCCTTAATCGAGATTTTAAGAGCAAGTTTCTTCTTAAAGCCTAGATCCCTATCTGTCTCTCTTTTACCTAAGTTTCTTAACTTGCGTAATTACAAGTAATCACTAGATTAAGAGTGTATTTATTCCACTCTAATAATCCTAATATATTAGAAAATATTATGCTTGCCGTTGATCAGAAGGAATCTAGCATCATTGTGTACAAATTAATAGAGACTTGACTAGGGTCTGTTTGGTTGTCGTAACTGGCCGTAATTCGTAGTTATAATTGGTAAAGTCTTTTACAATTGTAAATGAGTTACATGTATGTAAATTTTACGGTGTTTGGTTGGTAATATAAAATTGTAAAGTGAGAAAGTGTATTGTACTTTACGGTGTTTGGTTGTCGTAATGTATAAGTCGTAAGTGAAAAAGTTGACCACAAAATTAACTATTTGGTGATTTTAAAAGTTTTAATACTGCAAATAAATATTAAAAAAGTTAAATATTAAAATTTTTTAATATTAATATAAAAAAATATTACAAATTTGTATGACCACAAAATTAACTGTAACTGGGCTATAAGTGAGTGGTAACTGAGTGAGTGCAAGTGAGTGTTAGTTGAGTTACGTAAGTCTTTTACGAATTACGGTCCAAACAAACGCCGTAGTTGTAATTGGATAGTAAGTCATGTACGAATTACGGAGTTTTACGCGAAACAAACGGCTGCTCCAGTCTCCAAATAGAAACCATACCATATCAACTCGAATCAACCTGGAAGATCTGTTTTCACAGCAGATTCTGATCAATCAAGATTTTCAGGACTTGATTTGTAGTTTCATATTCTATTCCCATCCCGCCCACCCCACCCAAACACACACACACACACACACACACAGAGACACACACACACACACACACACAATAATTACCACCATAAAATTTATAGAGGCATTTATGAAGCAGGCGGAGTGAGTTTGAAATTTTTTTTGGTTTGTTCCCCTCGAGTGATTCGAGGAAGGAAAAAAAAAAAAAGAAGAGGAAGGGGGAAGCGGTTAGATGAGCTGTTTGACGGGATATGTCCTGTTCTAGAGTGAGAGTGATTAGATGGAAGGAGTAGGGTGTATTGAATCGATGTGATTCGAGGGGGAGAAGTACGAAGAGCGGCAGCGGATGTTTACGGGGATCGGTGGACACTTGACTTCACGGACTCGTATCACGGCTTCGCCATGGAAATGGTTTCGGCGGCTTCAGTTGACCGATGTTGTATTTTCTCTTTTTTTTTTTAAAGGCTCAGATCTGTATGTTCTACAATTCTGTAACCTTGTTGCTTTGGATGTTTCGTTAATAATTATTAATGGAACTCGGGGCTGCGTGGCCTCACAATTTTTTTCTTAAAAAAAATTTATTCATCTGTTATCAACGTATATAATACCACATATTCTGTGGCAAACATGTACACCTTATGTTTCAAAAATCTAATTTATAATTAATGCTTCAAGTGACACCACTTTCTCTCCTCTTTTCCTTAAAAAATAAGTTCGAATAACTCTCTCTCTTTTAATTTTCTTGGGATTCAGACCGACAAACTTCACTAGTATTGAAGGGAGTTGACTCCAAAACTCTTTGAAATCATAGTGGACAGGTACTGTGGATACGTCTTTAATGAATAAACCAAAACATAATCTTATACCTTTTCTCAAAATCAATTAGCCATCCTATGAAGATCTTATCCACCCTATGAAATCTCTAACCACCCTAAAAGTCATCAATGACCATCCTATGAAGATCATAACCACCCTATGAAGATCTTAGCCACCCTATGATTTTGATGTATGTGTAGGGTGAAGTGATGAAAGAGTTTGAAAGTTTTGCCTATAAATAGGCATCACATCGCATGAGATTTTAAGAGCAAGGAAGTGAGAAGAGAGAGTTGCTAAATATTGTATTGTCTTATCCTTTCTCTTGCAATTTATCTTCCTTTTGTTAAGCTCTAGTGAGTTGGGTTTCATTGGGCTTGGATGAGTGAGATTAGAGTTGTAATCTCTTATATTCTCCCTTGTTATTAGTGGATTCCTCTTACTGTCTTCTCCCGTGGACGTAGGTCACATTGATCGAATCGCATTAAATACTGGTGTGCTGTCCTCTTTATTTCTATTAACTTATATTGCTATCTGTCTCCTTTATACTTGCCATCTTATATTAAAAGCCCACTGCTATAACAAACTGGTTTCAGAGCTAGTGTTATTTTCTTATGGGTTTTGAGATGGCTTCGACAAAGTACAAAGTAGAGAAATTCGATGGGAGAAATAGTTTCAGTTTGTAGAGAGTCAAAATGCGAGCTCTCTTGGTGCAACAAGGCTTGTTGAAAGTCTTATCCGATAAGCACAAGTTACCGGAATTCATGTCCGAGGACGAAAAGGAAGAATTCGAGATGAAGATGCATAGTGCCATACGTCTTTGTCTAACCGATGAAGTTTTGCGAGAGGTTGCCAATGAAGATACCGCCACCGGTTTGTGGCTCAAATTAGAGAGCTTGTATATGATAAAGTCCCTGACCAACAAGCTCTACTTGAAGTAGCACCTCTTCACCCTTCGCATAAAGGAAGGTATGCCAATTAAAGACCACTTAGACGAGCTCAATAAAATTTTCATGGATTTAAAAAATATTGATGTTAGAATTGATGAAGAAGATCAAACTCTCATCTTATTATGCTTATTACCTCCTTCCTTTGAAAATTTTGTTAATAGTATGCTCTATGGTAGAGATACACTCTCTTTAGAAGATGTCAAATCAGCCTTACATTCTAAGAAGTTAAGACAAAAAGTGTCAGTAGTAGGAAGTGAGGATCAAGCTGAAGGCTTGTTCGTCTGTGGTCGTACAGAGAAGGGTCGAGCAAAATCTCGAGAAAAAATCTAGATCTAAATCTAGATTAAGCAAAAATATTGAGTGATTGTCATAAGTTTGCATACTATAAAAAAGATTGTTTTAAGCTCAAAGAAAAAGAAGATGTAAGGAGGAAATCTCAAGATGAGAAATCTTCGGTTGTTAGTGTTGCAGAAGAAGCCTCCACACCACATGAGGTTCTTTCAGTTACCTTCTTTGATGCCCGTTCACGAGATGAGTGGGTTCTTAATTCAGCTTGTTCTTATCACATATGTCCCCACAGGGACTGCTTTGTGACCTCCCAACCAATTGATGGTGGTAATGTCTTAATGAGAAATAACATGCCCTACAATACAATTAGTATTGGGTCAATCAAAATTAGGATGCATGACAGTATTGTTAGAATATTGAGTAACGTTCGGCATGTGCCGGATTTGAAGAAAAATTTAATTTCTTTGGGCACCCTTGACTCTAAAGGGTATAAGTTTTCAGCTGAAGGTGGAGTTTTGAGAGTTAGCAAAGGCTCTCTTGTTGTGATGAAAGGAATGAAGATGAATACCCTTTATATCCTTCAAGGTAGCACGGTGATAGGTGATGCCGCTGTGTCACTGTCAGGAGTCTCAAACTTAGATACCACTCGTTTGTGGCATATGCGATTAGGGCATATGAGTGAGAGAGGACTACATGTGTTGAGTAAATAAGATTTGCTTTGTGGCCAGAAAACAGGAGAGTTTGACTTTTGTGAACATTATTTTTTAGAAAGCAGCACAGAGTTTCTTTTGGTACGGGTGTTAACAGGACGAAAGACACCATAGATTAAACCATTCAGATGTTTAGAGTCCCTCTCAGGTTCCATTGAGAGGTGGAGCTAGTTATCTTCTGACTTTAATTAATGATTATTCTAGAAAAGTTTGGGTGTATCCTCTCAAGCATAAGAGCGATGTGTTTGCTACCTTCAAGCAATGGAAGGTTATGATCGAAAAGAAAACAGGAAAGAAGGTGAAGCACCTCAGGACCGATAATGGAATGGAGTTTTGTTTCATAGAGTTTGATCGATTCTGCAAAAATGAAGGAATTGTGCGGCATCGTACAGTTCGGTACACACTACAACAGAATGGAGTTGCAGAATGGATGAACAAGACACTGTTGGAGAGAGCTCGATGTATGCTCTCTAATGTTGGTTGTCAAAATGCTTTTGGGCCGAGACAGTAAATACAACTTGCTATTTGGTAAATCGGTCTCCCTCTACAGCTATTGACTTTAAGACTCCTGAAGAGGTATGGTCTGGTACCCCTGCTAATTACTCTCATTTACGAGTATTTGGTTGCCCTGCTTATTTTCATGTAAATGATGGTAAGCTTGAACTTAGGGCAAAGAAAACTATATTTCTTGGTTATGCTACTGGGATGAAGGGATACAAGTTGTGGTATCCTGATCCTAAGTTACCTAAATTTATTATTAGTAGGGATGTTATTTTTGATGAAAATTACATGCTTCAACTAAGAAAATAGTCTGTTGTTGATATTACAGGTTCAAGAGAGGAAGCAAGTAAGCAGGTGGAGCTTGAGAGCAAAGTTACAGAAGGAGTGCAGAAGAGCACTCGCGTTGAACCAGTCAATTATGCTCAAGGTTCAACTTCAGGTGATGATACACTGTAAGAGCAACAGTACGGTATTGCCACTGGGAGAACAAGAAGGCAGATCCATCAATCTAAGCGATACGCCTATGCAGATATGATCTTATGCACTAAGTGTGGTAGAATCTATTGAGATTTCAGAACTTCCACCTACAATGAGGCTATCAGTTCTGATGAAGCTGCAGAATGAACTGTTGCTATGACTGAAGAGATGAAATCTCTTCACAAGAACAAAATATGAGAGTTAGTGAAGCCGCCTAGGGGACATAAAATTGGTACTACAGATAATCTAGCAGATATGATGACAAAGTCCGTACCTTCGCGCAAGTTCGAGTACTGTTCTCGAATTGCTTGGTGTTCAAAGTGGTGAAGGTTGAGCCCGTCGAGGTTAGAGAAGACAACAAGAATTCAAAGAACGCTTGATACAGTTCAAGTTAAGGTGGAGATATTTGTTATTCATTCAAGACAAGTTGGAGATTTGTTGATATGTCTTTAATGAATAAACCAAAGCATAATCTTAGACATTTTCTCAAAATCAATTAGCCATCCTATGAAGAATCGAAGATCTTAGCCACCCTATGAAATCTCTAGTCACCCTAAAAGTCATCAATAGCCACCCTATGAAGATATTAGCCACCATATGAAGATCTTTGCCACTCTATGAAGATCATAGCCACCCTATGATTTTGATGTATGTGTAGGGTGAAGTGATGAAGGAGTTTGAAAGTTTTGCCTATAAATAGGCCTCACATTGCATGAGATTTCAAGAGTAAGGAAGTGAAAAGAGAGAGTTGCTAAATATTGTATTGTACTTTCTCTTGTCATTTATCTTCCTTTTGTTAAGCTCTAATGAGTTGAGTTTCATTGGGCTTGGATGAGTGAGATTAGAGTTGTAATCTCTTATATTCTCCCTTTGTTATTAGTGGATTACTCTTGTTGTTTTCTCCCGTGGACGTAGGTCACATTGACCGAACCACGTTAAATACTGGTGTGCTATCCTCTTTATTTCTGTTAGCTTATATTGCGATTTGTCTCTCTTTATACTTACCATCTCTTACATTAGAAGCCCACTGCTACAACAGGTACAACTGTATATCGTTGTTCAAATGGGCCTTTGAGTGATCAAAGGTGAAGTTCCACGATCGATCATACTCTTTGGCTTAAGGTGAAGTTCAACGCTTGATCACCGTCTATTGCACATGTTGTGTCACGCTTCCCTCCAACTGTGATCTGATTCGACTATGAAGCTCCACTGAGACACTACTTTCTCTCGATCTCCATTTCGCTCAATTGCATGAGTCGAGGGGCAAAATTTGTTAAGGTTTGGTGTCTCTCGTCCTTTTGAGTGATCAAAGGTGAAATTAGAGGACAGGTTCATGTCTCACATGGAATAAAATAATCAGTAGATATATGATTAAGTTGTGTGGACCATGACTCAAAAAGAGTCAAATGTTTTGGGTTAATATGACTTCTAAACTGATAAGCCTATTTCCATTTTTATTAATGGGATTTTTGCATCCAACTAATAATTCCTGATTATGAGTTCGACAAGAACAAAGAAATGAAGGCCCGAAAAAAAACAAATTACAAATTTCACCTTCCAATCTGATGAGATATATTCTTTATAACTAAATAGGTTTTTTTCCATTTTTGAGATTTGAGAATCTAATGAGAAAATGTGTATAATGATTTGATAACCATCTAATTAAGACATATCATGGGAAGGAGACAAAAGTTATCAAAATATATATTTATTAAGAATATGCCATCAAAAATAAAATGTTGAATTTTATCATCTTTTTAATATATAACTCTCCCTAAATTGAAATATATTAATAAAAATTTACAATTTAATATAAATTTCCATTATTTCATGTCCCTACGTACCCAGATATCTACTGATGATTAGAAAAATTTTAGTTTAAGAGCACGGGTTCAGCATCCAAGTCATCTCATATCTCAACTAGTTATGGTTATTTACATATTTTCCAGTAGAAAATTACACAACAAAAATTATCATTAATGGATTGGTAAATTGTATATTTCTCTAGCATAAAAATAAATGGAGAGGGATTTTCTTCACCCAAACAAAAAAAAAAAAAAAAAAAAAAAAAAAGGAAAAAAACCAGAAAGTTCAGGAGGAAAATAGGAATTGGAGAGGATGATTATTTAATTAATTATTATACATTTCTTGAAGCTTTTTTTCCTACTGAATGATTGCAGGGGTGGAGCTATAGAGATCCAAACTGTCCAGTCGACAAGACATCACATAGGTCGAAAGCATGTCTGCATCACTGGCCATGTTTGTGCGCTTGTCTGCACAAATTGCTGCAACAATTGATATCCCACAATGAGAAAAAGACTCCTCTTGATTTTAGAAAGCAAAGTGGAGACCTGAGAGGTCAATCTAGCAAACTCCTCAAAGCATTGTTTCTTGCTTTTTCTGTGTCAAGCCAGGCCTTGAGACTTGAGAGAGTATGGCCTAGAAAGTGTGAGGTGATCCAAGACAATTAAAAAGATGAAAAAAAAACAATTTTCATAAAGTAAAAATCACCACCAACTAACACCATTGATGGGAGAGGGGAGGTGACTTCTTTTTCTTAAAAGTAATTAAGTGATTGATTGATTAGGGAGTGATTCCTTTGCTTGAATTGGCAAGGTTAGATTCATATTTATCACATTTTCATATTTTATATCTCTATTATATCAACTGCAGAGAGAGAAGATAGCTAGCGTTTAGATACATCATGTTAACTCGGGATATTTTTTGTTAGTATCTTTCTTATTGGCTTTTAATTGAAATATTGAATACTCTAACAATACAAAAACTTGATGCACAAAAGACAAAATATTAATAACTTATGAGACTTGCAGAGAAATCAATAAAAGAGAAAGAGAAAAAGGTCAAGAACTCATTTACACACACACACACACACACACACACAGGGGGATAGACTTGTGTAGTTCCGAAAGGAATCGAGCACGAATTCTTCCCACTCAAATTCCAACATGCTACATTCAAATATAAGATCCACTCTGTTGAAATTAATCTATGTTATTTAAAGTAACTAAAAAAATCAAGTGTTTATATATATTTTGCCTATCTATTAACCAACGCAAAATAGGCGGCCGAAAGTAGTGAATTGGTTAGATCTATGTCTTTAGACATACAAATTCTCGATCCGACTATTTGATCATGATCTAAACATTTAAAAAACCCTACAAATCAATTTTTGTTAGGTTTCAAATGTCCTACACTGTTAAACTAACCAACTCACTATTTAGGCCGTCCCCACACACACGCACACACACACACACACACACACACACACACACAGAGATCTGTACCTCAGGCGCCAGCTGAGAGAGACTCTCTCAGCTGGCGCAATGTGCCTCAATTTTAATTACAATTTTGGGTGTTGGTACTATTGTTGCAGTTTTATATAAAGACTGTGATTAAGTCGCAGTGTTTTTATGAGAACTGCTGTCATGATCGCAGTCATTTATAAGGACTGCGACCAAGGTCGTAGTCTTTTTCTGAGGACTGCTACCATGGTCGCAGTCCTAATTACACTAAAAATATATGATTTTTTTGGACTGCGACCTGTTACAGTGGACTGAGACCATATTGTAGTAAGTTTGCAACCATATAACATCCCGCCCCGCGTGTACCGGGACGCTACTGCGATGTACATACATAGGGCTGGAACACCCCGCGTGTGTACGCTAAGCATTAGTACGGTACATGAATCAGAGGAAGCACGGTGGTAATATACATTCCAAGAAAAAAGGGGTACAAGCACATAGTTATCACAGAGTGTGGCTTAATATTACATGAATATTACATTACAAGAAGGTGCAAAAGTATGATTACAAAGTATGAAAAAAGCTGGAAGATGCTCACGAGCTGCAGAAAAGGGATCTCACGAGCTGGTCGAAAGGAGGCAGACTGAGAGTGATTTACTGTCGATCCGGTTGTTCCATAAGGAAAGCCTGATCCTCCACTGAAGGATCCACTTTGTCCCACGTTTCGAGATCTGGTTATGCAAGTCCAGAGTTATTAGAAGGTAACCCAGCAAGTACGTAAAATAAAGCCAAGTGGCGGCTCATGCAATCATACATCTGTACAACAATGTATCAACTAAGTGGTGCGCACAGACAATCATATATAGTAAAATAGTATATCCAGCTCAAGTAATACAAACATGGATTGGAGGAATATAATGCAATGGCAAGTTATATGACACATGTTAATTAACATGCTGCATTTTGAGTTATATAATAGTAATAATCAGTACCACCTGATATTTCAATTATTCTCTTTTCAGTGTCTCATACCACTGGCAGCCAATACTAGAGCCCATACTCTAGTAGAACTCATTTGAATATGATATACAAGTACCATTATCTGAACGAGAAAGTGACCAAATAACACACGTTCCTAATATCATCATTGTTTTGGTTATTAAGCTGCTCGTGTATGGGGTCTAAATAACTAGTGCACTGAGGACGTCTTCATCATGCCAACATCCTGCAATATGGGATTTTAGAGGTGGCCCCTGTGGAGGATTCAAGAGGTGCCTCTCACAGATTCAAGAGGTGGCACCCATCATGTGTGTGCTGTGGCACTTTGTTTTGTGTGGCACTTTGTGCCATTGTGTGACACTTAGTTCTGCATATTTTATATCAGACACCAGGATGACCGTGCTATAACTTGTGTACCGTGTAACATGAATACTTGGTCTGATCGATATTGATATCTATAGCAAGTGCACTGGAAAACATTCTCGTCATGCTAACACCAAGCGGAGGTGAGGATTCTAGAGGAGGCCCATGGATTCTAGAAGTGGTCCCACCCAGTGTATATGGTGTAGCACTATGATCCGTGTGGCACTTAGTGCTGCATATGTTCTGCCGGACGTTAGTATGGCTTTGCTATAATATGTGTACCAGATAACAGGTTTGCTAGCTTAATAACCGCATTTTTAATCATGTAACAAGTTAACAGGATTTTAGTAATATGAACATGTATACAATGTAACAATGACACATGAATATTCAAGTATCATGATTGATATAACATGAACAATATTGAAACATGAGCACAGGATTTCTGGTTCATAACCTGAAATTAATGGTCAAGTCCCCGTAATGTGATAATCATGAGTCATGCAAGTAAAATATTATACGACATGGTATAAGAAAATGTACAACAATACAAGTAAATATTTCAAGCTCTTCACAACCATATTAATAATTAACAGTAATATTATTAATCAGCCAGACGGGGCTAAGCCAAAGCAAAGCTGGGGCGGAGCTAAGCCATGTCCGCCGAGGCTAAATGTAACGGTCCCAGTTTTTAATTATCTCAATTACGATAATCATAAACCTAAATACTTCATTATTCAAAAAAATTTTGAAAATTTCGACAGTACCTCCTCTGAATTATAGAGTTCGTCTCAATACAATAACTCAGATTTTGGCTAACATCAGCCTACTTATCAATATACATCTCATGCAATATATAATACCATTTCAGCTTGACCTCACCTACTTATAATTTCAAATTCCATCATATAATTTCATCTCCAAGTCAATCAAATAAAACATACACACGAGAGTACTTCCCTCGATATTACATGCTAATATGAAATCAATTAAAATCTATCTTATACATAATTGACTATTTAATCTATTCAATATCATCAACTACACATTATAACTATTAACAAAATATTCAAATAAAATTAATCGGCTTGATGAACCCACACTAGAGTTACTTTGAGCCCTTTCAGTATTATTCTCTTTCCTCAAATCAGATCTTGTTTTAATCTTCACCTGAAAGTCATTAGATCTGCGAGGGAGTGAGTTCTACAGCTTAATAGGTAAAATAACCCAAATCAAAGTTTTCATTATAATACTATTACAATTCATGTATGATGTTGAATAATTTTTAAGAAAAATCTCAATTATCATCCTACTTATGATGGGTAGTGCAACTTAATAGGTCACTGATTCTTTGTATTACCTGATACTTGTTCTTCACACTTTTCTGGACACATATTTTCAGTTAATCAACATATTATATCTTGTATTATACAATACCTAACCCGATTATCTATCTATTATATTTACCCGGTGATTCACCAATCACATACATACAAATACCTCACTTATATTCGGTTTATAACACATTCCTATTTTATATATGACTCACGGTCATAAACACATATCTCCGGAGCATACAATCTTACTTACTTTATATTAGCTTATAGTTTGTTATTGTTCTTCCTATATATATATATATATATATAATATATATATATATATATATATATATATATATATATATATATATATATATATATATATATATATATAAGAGATGCAAGACACGTGGACATCACCTACCATTCATGGTAGTATCCAAATTTATAGTCGTATGTCATATATAATGAAGCACAAAACAATCATATTCATGTACCAGATATCACAACAACCACATTCATATAGCGAATGTCATAAACAACCATATCCATATAGCGAATGTCATAAACAATCACATCCATATACCAGATGTCATAAATAACCACATCCATATAGTGAATGTCATAAACAATCATATCCATATACGAGATGTCATAAACAAGCACATTCATATACCGGATGTCATAAACATGCACATTCATATACCGGATGTCATATATATATATATCATGCATGCTTTCAATTAACCTAAAAAAATTAAGACATTAAAATTTGTGTCAAGTACACTTCAATAAAAATAATAATAATACTTCCCTTCGATCACTTCTGATTCAAACCGGTCTTTTCCTCCAATATTTTAAATAATAATAGTACTCCCCTTAGATCACCTCCGGTTCAACCCGATCCCTTCCTGTAATATTTTAAATAATAATAATACCCCCTTCGATTACCTCAAGTTCAACGGTCTCTTTCTCCGATATTTTAATAAACATCATGCAATAAATAATATGCATGCATACAATTACACACCAGTATGCATAAATAAATACTACATACACAATTATCATATACATATGTATGCACATTCATTATCACAAACACATCCATATCCATACTGATACGTCACACACAGTCAAGTTCATACGATTTCACTTCTTGATTCGTTATCGTAGTTTCAAAAAATTCTTATAGTATTTAAAAGATACCAAACATACATAATGCATATGACTTAATAGTTGTAATATCTTATCAGTCAAGTTCTGGTTCATACCACCAGTTTTGAGTTTCCTAATTATATTACTTATTCATCTCTTATTATTTAGTTAATATCTGAAATCTATTATCAATTGCCTCTTTATCACTAAGTAGATTGACTGTGAGTTGTAAACGATGTAAATCAGAAATTTTTCCAGTTCCTACTGGTGCAAGTAGTTACACAATGATTTCAATATCACATGGATTATCAAAAAAATTTATATTAAAATTATCCTTAATTCAATAAGGAATTGACTTCAATTCTTTTATTTGGTTCAGTTTAGTGTTAACCCAAGATTCCATCAATATCTGTCTTAACACTATCGGTTTCTATAACATCTGCTCTATTGTTACTTATTTTTATGCATTAATTTCAAACCATTCAGAGACTTCTATTGTTCCGATAAATCAGTTTATTACTAACATTGCTACTATTATACAATTGGAATCGAAACAAGAAAGTACCCTTTAAATAAACTGGTTAATGATCTTACTCTCTACTATATGTAAGTTGTGTTCTGGATTAAGTTACTGAGGTCAATCTTCTTTAGTAACGTTAATTCGTTCACACCACCGGTTATTCACGTCAATTTGTTTACACCATCGGTTATTCAATGGTCGGCGTCCTGGTCGGCGCTACTCCAGCGCCACCGCCGCACCATGGCTAGCCTGTTGCTGGTCAAACCCAAGAGAGAGAGAGAGAGAGAGAGAGAGCCAGAGAAATAGATTTTATCTCTCTCTCTTTCCGACCTACTCCCCTACCATATTCTTCTCATACCTCATCAATCAAATTTTATTTTACTTTATAATTTTCTTTTTCTTTCTTCATCTCCCCAAATCATGTAATATAAATGCAATTCGAATAAAATATCAATACTTGGTATTTATACAAGTATTCCATGCAGTATATACATCCATGTATTTTCACATATTTTTCATACTCCGCTATTCAAAAAAATTTAGGAAATAGTTTTAAAAGAATATCCGGTAATATACCGATTACCGATCTCCTTATCAGTATAATTCAAAATTCAGGAATATACAGAATAAACCAAATTAAAATATTCAAGTGTTACACACACTTATATTAGTGTACAAACATATATTGATCTCTATGTTTTCTCATATCAATTAATCCGGTATGATTTATAAAAATTCAAATCCACTCCGGATTTCCACAAATGAATTACTGAAACTTATTTCACACCAAAAGAAATAAATAATAAAAAAAATCATAAAATTTCTGAAAAATAACATTAACCCATATTAATATATATCCAAGGTTTAATAACCCATGTGTTACGCTAAGACATAGGTGAAGCTAAGCTCGCAACGCTAGGTACATGGCGGAGTTAAGCTCCAGGTGTAGCTTGCACAGTGCTAGGTGTTAACACGCGTGGCAGAGCTATCGGCGAAGCTAACGCATAGAGTACTTACTAACGCACGCGACGGAGCTAAGCTCATGGTAGAGCTAGCATATAAACGTTTGCTAACGCACATGACGAAGCCACACTGGCGGCGAAGCTATGCTCGTAGTGAAGCTAGCAGTAAAGCGCTAAGCTCGCCTACCAAGCAGAGCTAATAAAACCCGAAGGTTGAAGGAAAGTTCTGAAGGCTGAAGACCACTGGGTCATCCAATCGGGTAATAAAAATGAAGTACTCACCTAACAAACGCCTGGAGGCGCGATGAAGATGATGGTGGACTCTAGTGGTGGAGCTTCAGCGGAGCTACCACATAAAGCGCGAGGAGGAGGAGCTTGACTATGAGGGAGGGAGAGAGAAAGAGAGAGAATGAGAGAGAGAGAGAGAGAGAGATAGACAAAATGTGAGAAAGAGAGACAGCACAAGTGAGAGGGAATGAAAGAAAGTGAAAGAGTGGAAGGCTACAACCAAGAGGTGGCGCGACTAGGAGAGGGAGAGGGGGCTGGCGGCCCGGGGGTGCGTGTAGAGGAAAAGGAGGAGAAGGGGGGTTGCATTGGTGGAGGTGGTGGTGGTGAGGAGGAGAGGGGGACAGAGTGACAGTGGTAGGCTCGGGTCGGCAACAGGTAGAAGAGGAGGGGTGACGTAGCCTGGAGGATAAGAGGGGGATGGTGGTGGTTGGTGGCCGTGGTGTTGGTGGCTGGGGTTGTAGTGTCGGTGGCTAAAGAGGGGGAGGGGGGAGAGAGGTAAGTGAGAGGGTGATGGTGAGAAATGAAAGGAAGAGAATGAGAAATATATAGGGAGAAAAAAAGAGATGAAGAGAGAAAAAGAGAGAGATGCACATGAGAGAGGGGGGAGTGGGTGAGATGGAGATGGGGGTGGTTGAGATGCAAGGAAAGGGGAGTGCAAGGGGAGGTGTGGGCTGCAGGTAAGGAGCCAGAAGAAAGAGAAAAAGAAAGAAAGAAAAAAGAAAAGAAAGGAAAGGAAAAGGAAAATAAAAAATGTGGAAAAAGGAAACAAAAAGGAAAGGAAAAAGAAAGAAGTGGGTCGGGCTCAAAGTCTAGGGCTTGGGTAGGATCCAAGTCCAAATCAAACCCAAAAACAAATGAAGGAAACAAAATAATACGGGTGAAAAATCGAGATACGCGTCTGGGTACGTATTCAGGGATCAGGGTGTTACAATAAAAAAATGCTCTATCAGCACTATTCCTTCCTAAAAATTCATGAATTAGAAATATATGGTAAAAAAAATAATAGGGTAAATTGCGCAAAACCCTCCTGTACTATTGGGGTGTTGCGCAAAACCCTACACCACCAAAACTTGCAGATTGCCCACTGGGAGCTAACTTCGTCAGCTTTGCTATTAATAAAAAAGCACGTGCATAGCACGTAAAACCCTATTTATCAATTAATCATTATTTTTTAATTACCACAATAGTTAACTATTAATCATAATTAAATAAATAAATAATAAATTAAAATATTAATTAAAAGAGTGAGCCCGCCCTCTCCCCTCCCCCTCCTCCGTCTTCCTCACCGCCACCTGATCTGATGGCGACTACGAGGAAGAGGAAGGGGACCCATCCGTCCCTGTCCCCGTCCCTTCCTCCTCCTCCTCCTCAACGTCGCCATATCAGGCGGCGATGAGGCCGGATGAGGGCTCCGATCCTGCCCTTCGCCTTCCTCCTTCCTCCTTCCTCCCTCCTCCCCCTGGCCGCCCGATCTGGGTGGCGAGGGGGAAGAGAGAGGTGGGAGCGGGTCCTCTCCTCCCTCCTCCCCCTGGCCGCCCGATCTCAGCGGCAAGGGGGAGGGAGGGGAGGCGAGCCCGCCCCTCCCCCTCCTCCCCCGGCTGCCCGGATCGGGAGACCAGGGCCTGTCGGGAGGAGGGAAGGGGTTGCGGGCCCCACCTCCTTTAATTATTTTTAAAATTAATTAATTATTAATTATTTGTTTTTTAGCATTTAATTAATTATAATATTAAAAAAATATAGTTTAATTGATATTTATAGTTTTATGTGCTATGCACATGCTTTTATTAACTACAAAACTAACGGAGATAGCTCGGGGGGACAATCTGTAGGTTTTAATAGTGTAAGGGGTTTTGCGCAACATCCCGAATAATAGGGGGGTTCTGCGCAATTTACCCATAATAATAAATCTTTCCTTTTGCAAGCAACTAGGCATAAGAATTAATCCATTGAATTTCAAAATAAATGTTCTAATAATTGAAATTATATATGCTATGTTTATTACTCCTATTAATTCATACCATATATATATCTGTGTCAAGTGCTCCACCTAGTAGATCACATCAACGTTCATTCAATCAGTCCAAGTTCACAGTTGACATGTCAATTGCTTGGACCCATGTACCATGTACGTGAAAGAAAATACAAAAGAAAAATATTCTTTAAAAAGGAGGGGAAAAAACAATTTAAGGAAACTTCTACCCTTCAATGCACACGCAAAGAACATGTGATTCTTGTATTGTGGAAAAATGAAATTTTTATTTTTCTTTTGAGTAGTATTCTGGAAAAGGTTGGAAGTATGAGTGAAAAGAAGTCGTATTGGATCAAATTGTAAGAAGATCAAGGACACACTTTAGGAATTCTCTTACTAAGCAATTATTGATCTTTTGTGTCTCTAACTTGATAATATATCAAATGGAGATTATATTAAACTCATAGTCCGTCTCTAAATGTGTGACCTCCACTAAAAATAAATAATGTGTCACCTCCACTGAAAATAGATAACACAGACAAGATTTCTTTTGCAGTCATTTACGTTTAGTTTTTATTAATCAAAGCGGACGTGTATAAACAAGACAAAATATCAAAATATCAAATTGCTTTACGGAAAAAGCTGAGATAATTTTATCAGAAATTAGAAATTAAGTTTATTTTAGAGAAAAATAATCTATGGTTATATATGTAGTCACTACATTGAAAAAAATGATTCACATTATCGGCATAAATCTAATAATATGCTAATCAAGTAACCTTCCTCTCCTACTGAGATGTAGGCTTACGTGCGAATATTTAAAGAGGAGAAGAATTAAAAACTGACCTCTTCCCTTTGTCGTCCATAGTAACTCCAGATGACATTTACATGAACTTCATAATCAATTAATCAATACTCACGAGTATTATCAGGAATTCTGTATGAGAATGAGAGGATCAGCGCTGTAATCGATGGACGACTCATATTCACGTATAAATTAATATTGTGTATTTAAGGAGAAGTTAGGGTGATAGATAAATTCATGTAAGGCTTAAAGGAGGCACGTTACAATAATTGAAAGACACCGTAACGTTGCTTGATATTTTATGCACTGTTGTACTGATTTGTCAATATCAAGTGGGTCCGTAGGGTCCCACGGGTTAGTTGGCTGGGTTTGTTTTTTTTTTTTTTTTGGTGTGTGTGGGGGCCTTTGGTGAGTCGGCTCCATTGTAATTAACAGCTTACTTTGTAATAGTTTTGAACACCAATCTTCTCAATACACAACTTTAATACAAGTAAAACATGTGGTCAATGTTCGGTCTTTTTTCCTTTTTTCCCCTTTTTTCTCGTCTTATTCTTTTCATTTCTTTTTTCTGAACCTTTTATATTAAAACTTAATTAGTAAAAATTTTAATTATATTTTTTTTCTCTTAGGTCTCATTTCTTTTAACGGACAATAGATTGCAGACACGTGTCGAGTAGGTTTTAATCCCGAAGTGCAAAAAAGACTAAAATACTCTCGTTTTAAAATTAAAACGTGACCATGATCGCAACTGAAAGCTCTCTGTAACTGCAACTTTGTTACAAATGCGACTACGACTTCGACTTCGAAGCGCTCCGCAACTGTGGCTTTATGAAAACTGCTTAGCTGCAATCCTCATGGCCGCAGTCCTTATTATGAGAACTGCTATTCATAATAAGGATTGCTTCCATAATCGTAATCTTTATTATGAGGACTGCGATCATCTCTTTTCTCACTGTGTTAATCCTCTCTAAAACCGAAGCTCCCCCAAAATCGAAATCAGATTATGAGTCACAGTCCTTGAGTCATATTTCTCATATAAAAAGATTTCTCATATTTCAGCATTATCAACATTCAGCAGAAAACGAATTAAAAACTCATGATCGTAATCTTTTATACTAAGACTTTTAAAGAACTTTGACTACAGTAGTAATGATCGATACATAATCCAGATTTAAATAACACAACGACCACAAATACTAACAAAACTCACCGCCAACACGAACAAATGAGATCTACAAAAAGTTGATCTAAAAAAAAATTGATCGGAGGGTTCGTCCCCGAGCACACGGGAGGGGCTTGTCGCCCCTTCCAACCCCCACAGTGACCTGATCACATAGGTTGATCCGCGAATTACTCTGGGTCAAGATCAAGATTGAGGAGAGAGCAATATCAGGAGTAATGAGGAACGGTAAAAGAGAATAAAAAATAATAAGAAGTGGTGATTGGCATGAATCATTTTATGCCGACGTGATTGAGGATGAGGCGGAAATAAATTTGTAATTGAGATTTTTTTAAATTAATTAAATAAAAAAAATCCAAGACCAATTTTCCTTTTATTTTTCAGAGAGATGAATTAGATGTTGGTTTCTGCTTAATAGGAATCAATCTGACAACTATTCAAGATCACTGAAATATTAACAATCTAATTGGCCAGGTCGGCAAATATCAGGTGGGAGATTTTCTGTTCAAGAGAACGTTCCTTAATTTAAGAACCACCTTTCAATTTCCTTCCTTGGTTAAACACCAATTAGACTGAATCTAAATCAGTCTCGATATACTGAATATCAGTATATCCCCTGTATAAAGAAATTAATTCACTTATACAGTACTTGGAGTGAGGTACGCTTAGAGCGAATCTCCTTAAGACAATTACGTCCCCCGCACTGGTGCTAACGGGTTACTGGACGCTGGTCTCCCAAGATACAACACTCCTTCACGGTATTTGGATAGTACTACCAAATCACCGTACGGTCGAACCGTAGTCAACCAGTACCTTCACAGGATCGTTGAAGCAGCGGGACAAAGACAAATTTCGGATGAATATTTGCCTTTACTTTGGAGATCGTTGAAGTAGCGGGACAAAGACAAATTTCGGATGAATATTTGCCTTTACTTTGGAGGAGCACCAACTGTAGAGGACGAAGCAAGGTTGAAGAATATTCTTCTTCAGAAGTCCCAGATTCAGACAACAATTCTTATAAAAGAATCTGTTGAATTTTCTGAGCCCTCTTTCAGAACGAATTTTGCAGAATCTTCTTTGGAAGTCGCTTCGGAAACTGACTTTCGCACTTCTCGCTGGAAGTTGCTTCAGAACTCCACTTCCCAGTTCAGAACGCAGTAACTCACTTCGCAGTTCAGAACGTATAGAGAAAGAAGAGATTTTCTGATTTTGTGTTGGTGTGTTTAGAATGAGAAACTGCTATTTATAGCGCTCCAGGAGGGGCCAAGGGTCTGAACCCAACGAAAGGTTGCAATGGTTCGGTCTGAACCGTTGCAACGGTTCGACCAAATAGTCGCACCTGTTGGCTGTCCAACAGTTGCGACTGTTGGCTGTCCAACTGGAGCAGTCTGGATCCGGATAGCGGGGCGGGTCTGGTTCGGGTATGCTCGCAACCCATACCCGAGAGACCTGATTCAAAAAGAACCAGGCCGGGTAGGGAACCCGAACCCGAACCCGAACCCAGACCCGGACCCGGACCCGGTCCCGAGCCCGAGTCCGGCCAGGCGCCGGCGCGTGCAAGCATGATAGGGCATGGTTCCCTCCCAATTGCGCGCGAAAACTCCAAGTACCCAAAGGGCACGCCCTTTGTTCTCAATTTTCTCTATTTAAACACCACGAACTTCCATCGCACGGTCAATGTGGGACTAAATGCTTTTAGCTACCTTTAGTCCCATTTTGGCTTTGAATTAGGCAATCTTTAGGCTTGAATATCTCATTCATTCGAAGTCGGAATTGAACATGTGAATATACCACGTTCATCCCCAATGGAAGGAGAACACACTCCAACCATCATCCAATTGATTCGATCAACGGATCTCGCCATAATTCAATTCAAAGATTCACATTTATATTCTTCATATTCCAACAATCCCCCACAATGAATGGAGATTCAAGGAAATGACACACAAAGAGACTGACTCTATTATGAAAGGTACTTTAGAAAAGAAACTGCATCAGGATAGGTGAACTAGGTCTTGAACCTTTCATAGCGAAAGCTTTATCGGACTTACTGGCTAATCAGTGAACTAGGTTTAGAACTGTTAGCCGTTAGTGTAAGTCAAGTCAACAAGCTTCACACAGTGACTTTCCAAATCAACTTTGGTTCTCGGTTGTGTCCGTTTTGACCCCGGACATTCTTGGTTTCAGAGAGTATTTTTAGGGAATAACAGCCTCCATAGAAATTCCCAAAGAGCCGACCCAACTCTATACTCACATAGGTGATCGTCCTATTAAGAGCAGTCTACTCTACTCCACTTGTTTAGTAACAAGATATAGGCATCATTAAAAGTGTTAAGCTTATCCTTAATCCACTTGTAGAAAAGCACTTATGTGCACCTTAGAAATGGATTAGAGTCAAGCTCCCAAGTGCTTACTTGCTGAGTCAATCATAACTAGTTTTTCCTCTTGAACTTAGTCCGTGGGATCTCTAGTCGCTAAGTGAGGTTTCCATTAAGCTGACTCGGCAAGGTTAGGCTTTTAGACCCATTCCCCTCGATGCGCAGTTTATACGCTCTCCACTTAAACCTTTAGTAAGCGGATCCGCAAAATTATCCTTTGACGATACAAAGTCAATAGAGATAATTCCATTTGAGAGCAACTGCTTCACGGTATTATGTCTACGACGAATATGTCTAGACTTACCGTTGTATATAACATTTTGTGCTTCTGGGTTGACATAGTCTCTTTAAATGTTTGAGGCTCGCTTTCAATAGCGTATGCTATGAAATCTGGACCAAAAGATTTTGAGATTCTAGATCTCTGACTTCTTCTTGGTTCAATTTTCACATTAACAATCGGTTCCTCGGGGCTTTCGTCCCTGAACGCCATCTCATGTGTTCTTTTCCCAGAAGTCTTATCTATTTCCCGTTTATATGGAAAAATATCTTCAAAGAACACAACATCTCTAGATTCGATAATCATGTTTACATGAATATCTGGTATCTCTGATTTTTAAACCAGAAATCTGTAGGCACTACTATTCAAGGCATAGCCTATGAATATGCAGTCCATAGTTTTTGCTCCCAACTTAGTCTTTTTAGGTAATGGTGCTAGCACCTTTGCAAGGCACCCTCACATTTTGAGGTAATAGTAGGAAGGTGTCCTTCCATGCCATAACTCGAATGGTATAAGACCAAGTTTTTTGTGGGGTACTCTGTTTAAAATATAATTTGCAGTTAACATAGCTTCCCCCGCAAGTTCTGCGGAGCTCCAGAACTTACGAGCATGGAATTGACCATCTCCTTCAAAGTTCTGTTCTTTCGTTCAGCAATTCAATTTTGCTGAGTATATGGTGCTGTTGTTTGATGGATTATACCAAATTTAGCACATAACTCACTAAAATCATTTGATTCATATTCTCCGCCTCTATCGGATTTTAGAATCTTGATTTTCTTGTTGAGTTGATTCTCAACTTCGGCTTTATATGTTATAAACATATTTATTGCCTCATACTTACTGTTTAAAAAATACACATAACAATATCTTGTACAGTCATCAATAAAAGTAATAAAATACTTTTTACCGCCTCTAGTTGGCATAAACTTCAAGTCACACAGATCGCTATGAATTAACCCTAAAGGTTCTGTATTTCGATCTATTGAGTGAAATGAATTTTTCGCCAACTTGGCTTCAACACAAATCTCACACTTGCGAATTTCTTTCAAGTTGAGTTTAGGAATATATCTCAGATTAGACAAGTTCTTTAAAGACTGGTAATTTACATGCCCTAATATAGCATGCCACAAAATAGGAGACTCAAGCAAATAAACAGAAGATTTTTCTTTATTTATAAGCTTCGGGTACAAATACACAGACTTTTTGTTTACCACTGCAACATTGTCTTTAAAAAGACCATCAACAAGATTCTTGTTCTATTTGAGACGACTGCGACATTCATTCGCCTTATACCCCTCTTTGTTGCAGATGTAGCAAGTTCCCTTGAAGCGCATGTTATTGCCTTCTTAGAGTGATCAGCATGATTTTATACCATTTTGATACTCCTAATTATCTATTATTTGTATATAAATAATGCTACTCGGGTATAGTTGATTGAATTTTTGCAGGAAACAGGTAAAAGAAAGAGAAAGAGGAATCTGGTTACATTTAACAATAAACTCACGCAATTTGTCAAAGATTGAGGGTTGCTTTTCAGATATGTTGCGGTATTTCGGCGATAACTTTCGCTACAGGACTCCGAACGAAATCATTCAAGATGCTATGGAAAGATAATTCGAAGATGCGTGTTGATAGCTTTCGCTGATTCCTCCATTTGGTGGCCTGTATTCATCATTTAAAAACTCTGCCTGAATTGGAAACGATTTATTATGTAATAGATGTATTTCAAGGGACCTTTCTGTAAATATTCCTTATTATATAAGGAATACAAAGGGCTGCTGTATGAGGCCGGCAGCTAGGGTTTTGAGAGGATTATTTTTCTTGGCCAATTTTTCTTTTCACCGTACGTATATTTTTCAGATCTGAAAATTGTGAAGCTTTCATTTTTTTTCTCTCTGCATAAATTCTCGTTCAGATTATTATTCTTGTTCTTGTTTTGATTGATTAAAAAAAAAAAAAACCCTCTTCAATTTCCCCGCATCAAAAGCCCCTCTTCAACTTTGTTCATCAAAAGAAAAAAAAAAGAAAAAAAAAAAGGGGAAGAAGGCAGGCGCCAATCCCAGGCGCCTGCAACAAGGCCCTCTCTCTCTCTCTGCTTACAGGGCGCCAGCGCCCTCTGTTTTTAAAAGAAGAAAGGAGCCCGCGCCCTCTGCTGGCGCCCACTCTGAAGGCGCAGGCCATTGGCAGGTGAGTTTAGTTTAAGTATTTTGTTTAATTATTTACTTATTTAATTAATTAGTTAATTAGTTTGATTAATTATTTTTTGTAATTTGTTAGATTAGTTTTTCATGTTGATTGTTTATGTAAAACGCTTTTGAGTTAATACCTGATTCATGCATAGCTAAAGTTCCGCGAGTACTTAGGGGAGATGAACCTAGGCTAGCTGTTCTTGTGGTCATTTTAGATCTCGTTCTTAGATCTGTACGCACACCAATTGATCTATGACTTTTAGGAATTAATTTATAGAATAACTGGATCTTTGACAAGCTATGTATCGGGGGTTAATGGTTCATGCTTAGAGCTTTATCGCCTTTATGTTATTTGTTTAATTTAGTTAATTTATCTTTGATGGACTATGTAACTGAATAATAGCTTGTGCTTAAATCTAGTGTTCAGAATTAATGTGCCTCTTAGATATAGAGATTTGGTGTGTAATACAAAGTGGTATGGAGACCAAAATTGACCGCTTGATGCTAGTTTAGGGGATTCGATCCTAGGTGCTTGACTTTTCTTTATTATAATTAATTCACATAGCTCACAAAACCCACAAAATTTTTGACCAATTCGTGTAGAAGTGTCATAACCAAAAGAACCACCTGTCCCTGTGGACCGACCCTCAAGTGCTACATCGAACGACCGTGCGCTTGCGGTTAATTAAAACGAGGAGACAGAATCTCCCCATCAAGTTTTTGGCGCCGTTGCCGGGGATCGGTGTCCTCTTTAGTCTTAGCACGTCTACCGAAAAAAAAAAATTTAAAAAAAAAATTCAGTGCTACCCAAGCATCGCTTATTCCAACTCTATTCCTACGCTGATACATGTCAGCTTGGGAACGGGACTCAAAAGGACGTCTTGTCAGCATAGATACGAACGAGATCAAGATGACTGACCCTGTTCCACCAATGGTCCTCATGGACCGATGTTACCCTTCTCGATCATCACACCCGTCATGCATCAGATTGCCAGAAGCCACTGAGAACAACTACGAGTTGAAGCCACAATATATCACTATGCTCCCCAAATTCTACAGACTGGAATCTGAAGATGCATATATGTTCATCAATGAATTTGAGGAGGTGTGTGCAATGATGAAAATTAGGCAGCTGAGTGAAGATGTAGTCAAGTTAAGGTTTATTCCATTTACACTTCGGGACAATGCTAAAAAGTGGTTGTATAGCCTGACCATCAACTCAATCACAACGTGGGCGGAATTTGTCGCAGTCTTTCTAAAGAAATTCTTCCCAATGCACAAGACTGCAAGGATTCGATCTGAGATAAATCAATTCAGACAACGGGACAAAGAACCATTTTGGAGATACTTAGAAAGGTTTAAGGACCTTCTAACTCAATGTCCCCATCATGCCATAGAAAAGTGGCGTCTCTGTCAAATTATCTACGAGGGTGTTGATTACAACTCGACTCTTCTTGAATCCATGAGTCACGGTGACTTCATGAGGATGACAGATGATGATGCATGGATATTCCTCGAAGAGATGGCAGACAAAACCATGCAGTGGGAAGGGTTTAATGAGAAGCCACCAACCACAAACTCAACCACCACATCGAGGAGTGGCATACATTCGATCGAAAACTCCATTGCAGCTGAAGCAAAGATGGCCGCACTGATGAGAAGGATTGAAGTGTTGGAAAGCAAGAGGACTCCTCCTCAGCAGTTCGATCAAGTGAATCAGACCTCTGTACCAAGTTGCTTTAACTGTCAATCTCCAACTCATGTCATGGAAGATTGCCCATTCCTTCCAAACCCACTAATGAATAGTCAGGGACAACAGTTAAACGCCACTTATCAGCAACAAAGGAATGATCCATATGCACCAACATACAATCCAGGGTGGAAGAATCACCCTAACCTTTCATAGAATCAAGGAGGAGGAAATCAAGGAGGTGCAACAAGCATCTCTCAACCAAGCGGTTCACAGTACACGAGGCCAAACACATTCCAGTATTAACAACAACAACCGGCCTTTGTGGCACCGCAATCCACTCCAACATATGCAAATCCATCAATGCCGCCACCAGGATTTGGGAGTTATCAGAAGTTGAACACCATGGAGAAGAACTTCAACTCATTTATGCAATCGATGAATCAGATGTTGCAGTCCAATCAACAGATGTTGCAGTCTAATCAACAAGCCATACAACAACTCACGTTGCAAATGAGTAAGATGTCGTCTCAAATGAGTGAAAGGGAAAGAGGGACCTTTCCCAGCCAACCTGAGATTAATCCCAGAGATACAAGAGCAAGTTCGTCCAGTCATGCTCAAATCAATGCAATTCATACCTTGCGATCTGGAAAGGAAGTTGACAATCAGGTGGTGATGCCTGACCAAACTAATTCCCCTCTCCCCATGGCTAATCCATCATCTTCTGGCGCAGATCAGTCTGAAGATAAAGAAACTGAGCAAATCACTGAGCCTCCTTATGATCACCAGCTCCATTTCCTAACCGATTAAAACCGAAGAAACACACGGCGCAGATGGAGAAGATTCTAGAAATTTTCAAGCAAGTGAAAGTGAATGTTCCTCTTCTTGACGCTATTGAACAAGTCCCATCCTATGCTAAATTTTTGAAGGACTTGTGCACTAAGAAGAGAGCACATCAAACGCCGAAGGTCTTTCTAGCAGCAATATCAGTGGAATAATCCAGAGTAGCGTTCCAGTGAAATATAAGGACCCTGGATGTCCAACTATTTCCTGCACAATTGGAACAACTGTTATTGACAAGGCGCTGTTAGACTTAGGGGCAAGTATAAATTTGCTCCCTTATTCGGTTTACAAGCAGTTAGGAGTGGGTGAGTTGAAGCCCACAAAAGTCACTCTCCAACTAGCTGACAGGTCAGTTAAAGTTCCATTAGGAGAGATTGCAGATGTGCTAATTAAGGTTGGTGAATTTATCTTTCCTGTTGATTTTGTCGTTCTTGAAACTGCACCTGTAGAGAACCCAAGAGGGCAAATTCCTGTGATTTTGGGTAGACCCTTCCTAGCAACTTCGAATGCTTTGATCAACTGTGATAGCGGTTTAATGAAACTCACATTTGGAAATATGACAGTTGATCTGAATATCTTCAACCTTGAAGGGCAAAAAAGTGAGCCATCAACTGAATTCTTTGAAGTAAATATGATTCAAAGTCGATCAAATGAATTCGAGGATGATCATATTGATTCAGACTTTGGGTGTACTCACCAAAGTTTTGACGAGCTATGTGAGGAAGAGATCAGGATGTTTGAAGAAATAAATCAACAGGTTAATCATGTGTCATCCCTGATTCAAGAAATGGCGAACGATCATATTGACAACGAGTCAATAAATTATGGTTGTAAATACTGCGAACAAAGCTTTGAAAAGATCTTTGAGGATGAGCTTTTACTCCTGGATGAATTGGATGGACACACATTCCCCATAGGATTCTTTGATAAATGTTTTGAAGAGATATTTGACGATGAACTCAAATTCTTAGCTATTGATCAAGTTTGCTCACATGAAAGTGAAGATAATAAGATTGGGCTAGGAGTTAATGTTGCGGGAGTGAGTCCTCTTTCTAACTTACTGAAAAGAAGAAAGCGAAAGAGGAAGAGGATAAAGAAAAAGAGTATGATGATCAAGTTTAAAGGAGGTTGTGCTAAAATGATGAAGGGTTCTAATAGTCATGTCAACTCATTGAAGAGAACCCACCTCGAAAGTGGAAAGCGATCAAGGGGGAGAAACCGTCATAGCTTAAGGCAGGTGTGAGGGAAGATGTAACTTTATACATTTGTATACTAATTTTAATTAATTTATTTATTTATTTTCTTTTTCTTTTGAGTCTGTGAGTCTTTATATTTCTCTTTTAGTCATGTGAGTCAATGTAGTTTTGGTGTCTAAAGAGTTATTTTATGTATCTCTTTCTCTAACCTATGTGTCGAGTTTATTACAAGTGATTACAGGATAAGCAGGGATGCACACATATGGAGTGAATTTGGTTGATTCTGCAACTAGATTTTTCAGTACACTGTGAGTATTTCTAATTTCAGCATATTTATTTCATCCATTTTACTCATGTATGCTTGAATTGGATGCTTTATTCTTTGATGGTGCACACGTATGTGGATGTATATATTATATGCTATATTCATTTTATCTCTGTATTCAAGTATATGCATGAGGACATGGCACAGTTTAGGTGTGGGGGGGAAGATTCACATATTTCTTTTGTTTTAAGAGTCTTTTTGGTTTTGTTTTAGTTTTAGGTTTTTTTTCTTTTTTCTTTCTTTACTTAGAGTCTTAAAAAAAAATTGTGAAAAATTTGAAAATTTTCTGCAAATGAGTAGCTAGTATGTGAGTGATTTAGTATCCATGAGTGGATTTTAAGGGTAAGATCAAGATGAAAGAATTATAAAATCTTAAAATAAAGATTAGAATCTAAAACGGACATACCATCTAAACTTAGTCTAAGTGATTATGTTCCCAACAGCACTTACACTATTAGTTCATAGGCTTGGGATATTGATTGCAACTAAAAATATATATATATATATATATAATATATATATATATTACTACTATATAATAAGATAAATATTAATAAGTCTTGTCTTATGGCCTCAGTTGCTTGAGTAATTAAGTCCGTAGGAGTGTCTTTACACTTATTACCCTAAGACCATCTGGTTTGGGAGCATTGACCTAAAGCTCGCTATATGGGTAGCTGAGAAAGCCTAAGAGGACAAGACACTATAAAAATATAATAATTTTGATTATCAATTAGCTAGGTACCTTGGCCTCAGGAAGCCTCGGTATTTACGCGAAAGATAGTTAAAAAAAAAGAAAAGAAAAAGAAAAAAATTCTAAAAAAAAGAAAAAAAGAAAAGAAAAAAGGTATGAAAGTTGTAATTAAATATTCCCAAACTTAAGAACTACATCACGATCACGGGGTACATAGGATCTGAAACTTAGGACAGGTGGTGTAAAATTTTAGATTTGAGACTTTATTTTATAGCCAATATGATTTTTGGAATTGAGATTTTACTTGAAAATGAAACTCATGGGAACTGATGATCTTCCTAACTAGTTATCACAAAAAAATAAAAAAAATAATAAAAAAATTTAAAATTTTTTTGATTTGTTTTTCTTTTCTTGATTTTCGGTTATCCTTATTTTACTTTTATTTTTTCTTAATCTCTAACTTTCTTGGATTTTGTGGGTGTAATCCACTGAAAACCCTCACGAGACAAAACTCGTCCTCTAGGGTAACCTAGGGGTTTAACGGCTTGTTGCACATGCTAAGTGCAACCGTGATTCCTACGAAAGTGAGTTAAGGTAGTTTAGTTTTTCTTTTTCTTTTTATTAATTTTGCTCGAGGACTAGCAAAAGATAGGTGTGGGGGTATTTGATCAGCATGATTTTATACCATTTTGATACTCCTAATTATCTATTATTTGTATGTAAATAATGCTACTCGGGTATAGTTGATTGAATTTTTGCAGGAAAACAGGTAAAAGAAAGAGAAAGAGGAATCTGGTTACATTCAACAATAAACTCACGCAATTTGTCAAAATTGAGGGTTGCTTTCCAGATTTGTTGCGGTATTTCGGCGATAACTTTCGCTATAGGACTCCGAACGAAATCATTCAAGATGCTATGGAAAGATAATTCGAAGATCTACAACTTTCATGTTGATAGCTTTCGCTGATTCCTCCACACCTATCCCTCTTCAATACCCCCACACCTATCTTTCGCTAGTCCTCGAGCAAAATTAATAAAAAGAAAAAGAAAAACTAAACTACCTTAACTCACTTTCGTAGGAATCACGGTTGCACTTAATGTAACACCCCGCTCCCGGAATACGTACTTAGTTGCGTATTCAGATTTTTCGATCGTATTTTTCGATTTACTTCCTGTATTTGTTTTGTATTATGAATTCTTTATATGATAGTTTTGTCTTGGATTTGGATTCGTGGACTCGGAGTCAGCCCTAGTCTGAACCGAGGGCCCGATCCTAGGGTATTACTCGGTTTGGTCATTCTGGTAATCCGATTTGACCGATTTCAGTTTTGAACATCATTTTCCAATATTCTAGATTTTCTATGATTTTCTGCAATTTTCTGAATTAAGTTGTAAATCTTCAAAACCGGTATCGATCAGTTCCGCTGACCGATTCTCGGATTTTTAATTTACAAACCGATTGGAATCACTAGAAGGGCCTTTAGGCATTATTTCTTAAAACCACATTTTCTATCTAAATACTTTTTCTGATAATTTTATGAATTTATGAAAATTCCACCGGATTCGGTATCGGCCAGTATCGCTGATTGATTCCAGGATTTTTAGTTTACAATCGGGGTTGAATTTCTGAATTCCGCTTTCACTTTACTTCTTAAAATCATATTTTATTCTTTAATACATTTTCTGAGATTTTTCAGAATTTATCAAAATCCGGCCGACCCGGTGTAGACCGGTATCGGCGGTTGGCTTCCGGATTTTTAATTTGAAAACGGGATTTATTTCTGAAAACCGATTTCATATTATTCCTCCGGATGACGTTTTCTACCTCCGGGTATTTTGGGGATTTTCTGGAACAGTCGATATTTCGCGACCATATTATAATATTATTATTTTCTTATCTTTTCTCCTCTTTCTTTTCTTTCTTTTCTCCCAACAACCCCAGCAGCCCACTCCCCTCCACGTGGGCCGCATCCCATCACCACACCCCTCACCTACCCCTTTCCCATTATCATCCCTTCTCCTTTTCATTTTCTTTTATATTTTCTTTCTTTCTTCTTCACTTCTCCCCACCTCCTTTCTTCTTCTTCTCCTCCTCCAAGAGAGGGCCGACCCCATCCAGCCACCACCGCCGGCGCTCCGGCCACCTCGACGCCGGCGGGGACCCCCAACTCCGGTCTCTCTCTTCTTCTCTTTTCTTCCCTTTTCTTTTCCTTTTTCTTTCTCTCTCTCCCTCCTCTTCACCCACTCTCTTCCTCACTTTTGGGGTGGCCGGCGGCCACCCCTGGCCTGTGCCAGCGACCGAGGGCCGGCGGGCCCCCGGCGATCTCCCTCTGCCCTCTGGCCGCACTGATGCGGCCAGGGTTGGGCCCGGCCAGGGCAACATGCCCTGGCCGTGGTTTGTTGGAGGGAGGGGGTTGCTGCCCCTCCCTATTTCTCCCCTGGGGTGGCCTCCGGCCACCCCAGCTCTGGTGACCGCCGGCGATCCGCCGGCGGCCGGCGACTTCATCCGGCCAGGGGGCTTCCAGCCCCCTGTGCCAAGTTGAAGGGGAGCAACAGCCCCCTCCTCTCTCTTTCTCTCTCCCTGGATCTCTCACTCTCTCTCCTGGATCTTTCTCTCTCTCTCTCTCCAAGACTTTCTCTCTCCTCTCTCTTCTCTCTCTCCTCCCATTACAAGCTTCTCTCCCTCTCTCTCTCTCAAGATTCTCTCCCCTCTCTCTAACTCACTCTTTCTCCCTCTAGATTCTCTCTCTAGGAATCTCTCTCTCTCTCTCCTGAGTCTCTCTCTCTTCCTGGTTCCTCTTCCTGTTCGTCTTCTCCATTTGGAAAATGACTCTTATCAGGGCCGGCCACTCCTTTTGGATTGGGGCCGTGCTCTTCTTCGTCGGCAAGACTCAAGGGCCGGCCACTCCTTTGGATTGGGGCCGCGTTCTTCTCCGTTGGCAAGACTTAGGGCCGGTACCCTCCTTTGGATTGGGGCCGAACTTCCCTTCGTCGGGCGCAGCAAGGAATCTTGTCGGCGAGTGATTTTCCTCGCCAAGACTTTCCTAACGCGGATCTCACCCCGCGTCTAGGCAATCCCTTAACGCGCTCCGCGCGTTTCTGTATTGACGCGACGCAGAACCCACGTCCGCGTCCGCGTTTCCCTCGCGTCCGCACTTGAACGCAGATCTCGCGTTTGAGGCATCTATGCGACGCGAATCCCGCGTCTGCTATTCTCGCGACGCGATCCTCGCGTCTGTGATTTCCACGTTTGCTATTCCGGCGTCTGCCATTCCTGCAACACGAACCCCCGCGTCTCACTTCCTCAAACCGTGTCTCCCTGTACACTTTCTCTCTCCTCATATATATTATTTTATGGCGCGTACGCAAGTCCCCTGGATTCCAGACTTTTCGGCTTTCCGGTGATTTAGGCGAGTGTCCTCGCTCTCGCCTCCATTTGGGTTTCCCCGCTTCGTCGGGTCGACATGTATTTTATTCCATGTTTTCATGTATTATGTATTGGGCTGAGTCCCTGTATTTGTGTATGGCCGAGTGCCAATATCTGGACATGTATTGCTCTGTGACGAATGCTTGTACTAGGGTAGTTTCATTCTTGTACATATACTATGCCTGTGATGTATCCTACTGCTTCATACCATGCTTGGCCGACCCTTCAACCTCCGGTCACTCACTATCTCGAAAGAGACGTGATTGGGACCGTCAGTTTCTCTGGACCCTTCAGCCTCCGGTCCCTCACTGTCTCGAAAGAGGCGTGATTGGGATCGTCAGGTTTCTCAGCTCCGCCTGGTGAGCATGCTTAGCGCTCAGTGCTTTATTCACTAAATTCGTTTAGGCGAGTTGCTGCCGGATTCTCTACTCGTATCTTAATCCGAGTATCCCGGTAACCTCGCAGAGCGCATTAGTGTCTAAACTCTGTTCGCTGCCTGTGCCTCCAGCTTGTTCAGCTCCGCCTGGTTATCATGATCAGCGTTCAGCGCTTTACCACTGGATTCGTCTAGGCGAGTTGCTGCCGGATTTGCCGCTCGTACTTCAGTCGAGTCGTCCCGGTAACCTCGCCAGACGCTCCAGTGTTAAATATGATTGCTGTCTGTACTTCCAGCTTGCTCAGCTCCGCTTGGTTGTGCTCAGCTACTATTCTACCACCATGCCATTACTTCATACCAGTCCTTTACATGCTACTGTTTAACACATGTATATCACCTGACAACTGGTTTATATCACCTGACACCTGACATGCTACTACTTGGCAAGACCCCTTGTTATGACATGACTTGCCACCGGATTATTATCAATCTCTTGACATGACTTGTTACCTGCCAAGTATCAATCTCTTGTCATGCTATCACTTGACACCCGGCATGACATACTTGACTCTCATGATTATCACGATAACGGGAATGATGACCTGACATCTTGATAGTACAAACTGTACTCCTGATACACATGTGATACATTATAGTACGAACCAGTACTCCTGTGATACCTGTATTCCTGACTTGCTCTTGCTCATTCCCGGAATCTGATAATCACCTAATAAATCATAAAAGGAACAACTTGCATCGGGTCGGGGGAAACTCGCGGCTATCAATATGTGTTCGTGTTTACAGTGGTATTAGGCATGTTGTGCAACTAAAACTTCCGGTCTGACCTGTGGGCCTCCAGGCGACCGAGGGGAGTGCTGGCTCCCTCCTTCCTGGTACCATCATGATAAGGGCATACATAAGTCCCTCCTGTTTGCCTTGCGGCGGGTTCCGTCACCAAGCAACGGAACAATCCTGGGCCGTGGTCCCGGGTATGCACGGGACCCACTGTAAACATAGTTCGTTGATACCCCCGCTGGTTTCCAATAACAATCTTGCTTTACTCGGATATGGATCTATGTGTGCTGGGACGCTAGTTCACATAGCTAGATATCAGGGTAAGACGAGTAATAATAAAGTGTCAAGATAATAACCGGCTCTTTAAGTTGTAAGTAGAGGTATGTGGAATGGGACGCATACTGAAGCCTGCAGCTTAAACGGCTATGAATCTGTGATATGCCTTACCATATTTGCTTGTCCTGGATTTTACATCGGATTTCCGATTTTATGATTATTATTATATTAACTGCTCATGCTCTGCTTTATCCCTTGTATCTACCTGCCTCCTGTTCATTATCTTATCATGCCCTGAGTACAGTCGGGTTGTATGTGCTTAGATTATGGTGACATAAGATAAGGGTATATAGATGAGGGTTTCCTTGTTTGGATTATTCCTTCGACGTACTAGTCTTATGGAGCCGTGATCTGAAACCATACAATCAGATTTGCTCGTCCTCGGCTATACTTGGTCTTATCGCTTTACATATACTTACCCTTGCTCGCCACTTGGCTTTTACTTCACCACTCGCCTGGGGAGTTTCATCTGACTCCCCTGGATCCTCATATCCAGGTCATGGAGCTTGGAGCGTGTGGATTCCCTTAGTTGCTGATCAGAGTGGCGCAGCGGTAGCGTGGATCTCCAGCAGACCGTTCAGAGCTCTATCCTTCCAGGCCCCCTGTGTGCCTCTCGAGTTTTCCTTTTGTAAACTCGTGAGTGCCTGTGTACTGTTCATACTTGTACAATCTCTTTGTAATCTCGCAATTGCGCATGTCAGTGATGTAATATTCATGTAATATTGGATCACCTCTGGTGATAACTTTGTAATTGTACTCATATGTTGGAATGTATAATGCACCACTTGCTTCCGTACTCTGATTCTTGCTTGTACTGATGCTTAGCGTATATACGTGAGGGTAGTTCTGACCTACGTATATACGTTGCAGTAATGTCTCCGTATCCGCCAGGATCGGGGCGTTACAGGTTGGTATCAGAGCTTAGGCTCTCACCTCCTCAGTACGTCCAGACGGCAAATTAATGGTAAAGAAATTTGCAACTGGAATGCATGAGTCCTGGTTATACATTCCAACTACAAGTACAGAGTTATCTATTTTTCTTGATCATCTTTCCTTTGATTCCTAATCCCTTCCATCTTTACCCTGTTTTGGTTTTTCGAAGCCTTATACCAATTTAAGATATGGATATACTAGAGAGGTAGTGGCTGGTTCTGGATGAAGTTATGAGAGGATCTCTTCGGCCAACTCTGTGAAGCTCGGGTATTCTCAGGATTGATCTCGAATGGGTTATCTTTCAGAAGTCAGTAGTCGGAATTCTCTATGGATATTCTACGTTCTCGGCTATATTCTTCAGAGTGATCGATGCCTGGTCTTCGGAATTCTTAAATATCGGTCTTCTTTATTTATGTTCAGGACTATCAGGGTTTTCCTTATCTTCAGTATTCTGGCTTATTCTCAGAGCGACATTAAGTATACAGTACAGCGGGAATTCTAATGCAAAGCTGCGTGATCAGTCAGTATTATTTGGCATCGTTCGGAGATTTGTACAGCCGGAAGTGCAGAGGATGTCTATATTCTGATTGTTGTTCAGTCAACTTGAGAGCCCTACTTATAGTGTGTCATATCTTAATTGGTATAATTCCACCCTTGTCCCTTTGTGTTCATTTTACCCCTTATCGAAATTGCGAGGACGCAATTTTTTGTAAGGTGGATGGAATGTAACACCCCGCTCCCGGAATACGTACTTAGTTGCGTATTCAGATTTTTCGATCGTATTTTTCGATTTACTTCCTGTATTTGTTTTGTATTATGAATTCTTTATATGATAGTTTTGTCTTGGATTTGGATTCGTGGACTCGGAGTCAGCCCTAGTCTGAACCGAGGGCCCGATCCTAGGGTATTACTCGGTTTGGTCATTCTGGTAATCCAATTTGACCGATTTCAGTTTTGAACATCATTTTCCAATATTCTAGATTTTTATGATTTTCTGGAATTTTCCTGAATTAAGTTGTAAATCTTCAAAACCGGTATCGATCAGTTCCGCTGACCGATTCCCAGATTTTAATTTACAAACCGATTGGAATCACTAGAAGGGCCTTTAGGCATTATTTCTTAAAACCACATTTTCTATCTAAATACTTTTTCTGAGAATTTTATGAATTTATGAAAATTCCACCGGATTCGGTATCGGCCAGTATCGCTGGTTGATTCCAGGATTTTTAGTTTACAATCGGGGTTGAATTTCTGAATTCCGCTTTCACTTTACTTCTTAAAATCATATTTTATTTTTTAATACATTTTCTGAGATTTTTCAGAATTTATCAAAATCCGGCCGACCCGGTGTAGACCGGTATCGGCGGTTGGCTTCCGGATTTTTAATTTGAAAACGGGATTTTATTTCTGAAAACCGATTTCATATTATTCCTCCGGATGACGTTTTCTACCTCCGGGTATTTTTGGGGATTTTTCTGGAACAGTCGATATTTCGCGACCATATTATAATATTATTATTTTCTTATCTTTTCTCCTCTTTCTTTTCTTTCTTTTCTCCAACAACCCCAGCAGCCCACTCCCCTCCACGTGGGCCGCATCCCATCACCACACCCCTCACCTACCCTTTCCCATCATCATCCCTTTTCCTTTCTTTTTTCTTATATTTTCTTTCTTTCTTCTTCACTTCTCCCCACCTCCTTTCTTCTTCTTCTCCTCCTCCAAGAGAGGGCCGACCCCATCCAGCCACCACCGCCGGCGCTCCGGCCACCTCGATGCCGGGGGGACCCCCAACTCCGGTCTCTCTCCTTTTCTTCTCTTTTCTTCCCTTTTCTTTTCCTTTTTCTTTCTCTCTCCCCTCCTCTTCACCCACTCTCTTCCTCACTTTTGGGGTGGCCGGCGGCCACCCTGGCCTGTGCCAGCGACCGAGGGCCGGCGGGCCCCGGCGATCTCCCTCTGCCCTCTGGCCGCGCACTGATGTGGCCAGGGTTGGGCCCGGCCAGGGCAACATGCCCTGGCCGTGGTTTGTTGGAGGGAGGGGGCTGCTGCCCCCTCCCTATTCTCCCCTGGGGTGGCCTCCGGCCACCCCAGCTCTGGCGACCGCCGGCGATCCGCCGGCGGCCGGCGACTTCATCCGGCCAGGGGGCTTCCAGCCCCCTGTGCCAAGTTGAAGGGGGAGCAACAGCCCCCTCCTCTCTCTCTCTCTCTCCTGGATCTTCTCTCTCTCTCTCTCTCTCCTGGATCTTTCTCTCTCTCTCTCTCTCTCTCTCCCCAAGACTTTCTCTCTCCTCTCTCTTCTCTCTCTCCTCCCATTACAAGCTTTCTCTCTCTCTCTCTCAAGATTCTCTCCCCTCTCTCTAACTCACTCTTTCTCCCTCTAGATTCTCTCTCTAGGAATCTCTCTCTCTCTCCTGAGTCTCTCTCTCTTCCTGGTTCCTCTTCCTGTTCGTCTTCTCCATTTGGAAAATGACTCTTATCAGGGCCGGCCACTCCTTTTGGATTGGGGCCGTGCTCTTCTTCGTCGGCAAGACTCAAGGGCCGGCCACTCCTTTTGGATTGGGGCCGCGTTCTTCTCCGTTGGCAAGACTTAGGGCCGGTACCCTCTTTTTGGATTGGGGCCGAACTTCCCTTCGTCGGGCGCAGCAAGGAATCTTGTCGGCGAGTGATTTTCCTCGCCAAGACTTTCCTAACGCGGATCTCACCCCGCGTCTAGGCAATCCCTTAATGCGCTCCACGCGTTTCTGTATTGACGCGACGCAGAACCCACGTCCGCGTCCGCGTTTCCCTCGCGTCCGCACTTGAACGCAGATCTCGCGTTTGAGGCATCTATGCGACGCGAATCCCGCGTCTGCTATCCCGCGTCTGCTATTCTCGCGACGCGATCCTCGCGTCTGTGATTTCCGCGTTTGCTATTCCGGCGTCTGCCATTCCTGCAACACGAACCCCCGCGTCTCACTTCCTCAAACCGCGTCTCCCTGTACACTTTCTCTCTCCTCATATATATTATTTTATGGCGCGTACGCAAGTCCCCTGGATTCCAGACTTTTCGGCTTTCCGGTGATTTAGGCGAGTGTCCTCGCTCTCGCCTCCATTTGGGTTTCCCGCTTCGTCGGGTCGACATGTATTTTATTCCATGTTTTCATGTATTATGTATTGGGCTGAGTCCCTGTATTTGTGTATGGCCGAGTGCCAATATCTGGACATGTATTGCTCTGTGACGAATGCTTGTACTAGGGTAGTTTCATTCTTGTACATATACTATGCCTGTGATGTATCCTACTGCTTCATACCATGCTTGGCCGACCCTTCAACCTCCGGTCACTCACTATCTCGAAAGAGACGTGATTGGGGCCGTCAGGTTTCTCTGGACCCTTCAGCCTCCGGTCCCTCACTGTCTCGAAAGAGGCGTGATTGGGATCGTCAGGTTTCTCAGCTCCGCCTGGTGAGCATGCTTAGCGCTCAGTGCTTTATTCACTAAATTCGTTTAGGCGAGTTGCTGCCGGATTCTCTACTCGTATCTTAATCCGAGTATCCCGGTAACCTCGCAGAGCGCATTAGTGTCTAAACTCTGTTCGCTGCCTGTGCCTCCAGCTTGTTCAGCTCCGCCTGGTTATCATGATCAGCGTTCAGCGCTTTACCACTAGATTCGTCTAGGCGAGTTGCTGCCGGATTTGCCGCTCGTACTTCAGTCGAGTCGTCCCGGTAACCTCGCCAGACGCTCCAGTGTTAAATACTGATTGCTGTCTGTACTTCCAGCTTGCTCAGCTCCGCTTGGTTGTGCTCAGCTACTATTCTACCACCATGCCATTACTTCATACCAGTCCTTTACATGCTACTGTTTAACACATGTATATCACCTGACAACTGGTTTATTATCACCTGACACCTGACATGCTACTACTTGGCAAGACCCCTTGTTATGACATGACTTGCCACCGGATTATTATCAATCTCTTGACATGACTTGTTACCTGCCAAGTATCAATCTCTTGTCATGCTATCACTTGACACCCGGCATGACATACTTGACTCTCATGATTATCACGATAACGGGAATGATGACCTGACATCTTGATAGTACAAACTGTACTCCTGATACACATGTGATACATTATAGTACGAACCAGTACTCCTGTGATACCTGTATTCCTGACTTGCTCTTGCTCATTCCCGGAATCTGATAATCACCTAATAAATCATAAAAGGAACAACTTGCATCGGGTCGGGGGAAACTCGCGGCTATCAATATGTGTTCGTGTTTACAGTGGTATTAGGCATGTTGTGCAACTAAAACTTCCGGTCTGACCTGTGGGCCTCCAGGCGACCGAGGGGAGTGCTGGCTCCCTCCTTCCTGGTACCATCATGATAAGGGCATACATAAGTCCCTCCTGTTTGCCTTGCGGCGGGTTCCGTCACCAAGCAACGGAACAATCCTGGGCCGTGGTCCGGGTATGCACGGGACCCACTGTAAACATAGTTCGTTGATACCCCCGCTGGTTTCCAATAACAATCTTGCTTTACTCGGATATGGATCTATGTGTGCTGGGACGCTAGTTCACATAGCTAGATATCAGGGTAAGACGAGTAATAATAAAGTGTCAAGATAATAACCGGCTCTTTAAGTTGTAAGTAGAGGTATGTGGAATGGGACGCATACTGAAGCCTGCAGCTTAAACGGCTATGAATCTGTGATATGCCTTACCATATTTGCTTGTCCTGGATTTTACATCGGATTTCCGGTTTTATGATTATTATTATATTAACTGCTCATGCTCTGCTTTATCCCTTGTATCCACCTGCCTCCTGTTCATTATCTTATCATGCCCTGAGTACAGTCGGGTTGTATGTGCTTAGATTATGGTGACATAAGATAAGGGCATATAGATGAGGGTTTCCTTGTTTGGATTATTCCTTCGACGTACTAGTCTTATGGAGCCGTGATCTGAAACCATACAATCAGATTTGCTCGTCCTCGGCTATACTTGGTCTTATCGCTTTACATATACTTACCCTTGCTCGCCACTTGGCTTTTGCTTCACCACTCGCCTGGGGAGTTTCATCTGACTCTCCTGGATCCTCATGTCCAGGTCATGGAGCTTGGAGCGTGTGGATCCCTTAGTTGCTGATCAGAGTGGCGCAGCGGTAGCGTGGATCTCCAGCAGACCGTTCAGAGCTCTATCCTTCCGGCCCCCTGTGTGCCTCTCGAGTTTTCCTTTTGTAAACTCGTGAGTGCCTGTGTACTGTTCATACTTGTACGATCTCTTTGTAATCTCGCAATTGCGCATGTCAGTGATGTAATATTCATGTAATATTGGATCACCTCTGGTGATAACTTTGTAATTGTACTCATATGTTGGAATGTATAATGCACCACTTGCTTCCGTACTCTGATTCTTGCTTGTACTGATGCTTAGCGTATATACGTGAGGGTAGTTCTGACCTACGTATATACGTTGCAGTAATGTCTCCGTATCCGCCAGGATCGGGGCGTTACACTTAGCATGTGCAATAAGCCGTTAAACCCCTAGGTTACCCTAGCGGGCGAGTTTTGTCCTCGTGAGGGTTTTCAGTGGATTACACCCACAAAATCCAAGAAGTTAGAGATTAAGAAAAAAAATAAAAGTAAAATAAGGATAACTGAAAATCAAGAAAAGAAAAACAAATCAAAATGGACCTTGCCTTTGTACCCCTGGAAAGTCTTCTTCCGCTTTAAGCTTTTGAAAATAGACGCTTTCCCCTTTGAGTCTTCGATCACATTAGCTTTTGCTTCATAGGAGTTCTTACTGCTCCTTCCTCGGACTTTCTGTTGTCCTCCTCGATTCGAAGCCTCACAATGAGATCTTCCAACTTCAACTCCTTTCGCTTGTGCTTCAGGTAGTTCTTGAAATCTCTCCACGCAGGTGAGAGTTTCTCCACGATAGTAGCAACCTGAAAGGTTTCAGGTAGGATCATACCTTCGGCTTCTATCTCGTGCAAGATAAGTTGGAACTCTTGCACCTGACTGATTACAGTCTTGCTGTCTACCATTTTGTACTCCAGAAATCGTCCTACGACGAACTTCTTTGGTACCAGCATCCTCAGTCTGTACTTCTTGTCAAGACTGGCCCATAACTTCTTTGTCGTTGTAATAGGACTGTAGACATTGTAAAGAGAGTCATCCAGTCCATTTAAAACATAATTTCGGCAAAGGAAGTCACCTGAGTCCATGCATCGACTGCAAGGACTGAGTCCGATCAGTTCCGGGTTCTATTGGATCCTCTTGCAGGAATTTGGCCAGATGAAGAGTGGTCAAGTAGAAGAGCATCTTCTGTTGTCACCTCTTGAATTCTGTGCCATCAAATTTTCCTGGCTTCTCCGGCTTCGGATTAGGAAGTGGATTGGCATCAAAGCTTGTAGCTGCATGTTGTTGCCTGCTTGAGCTATCTTGATTAGTCTTAGACATTTTTCTGCAAGTTCAAGCAGAATAGAAGTAAGAAACTTCAATACATAATTGTCTTAAGATTGTTGGTTTCTGCTTAACAGGAATCAATCTGACAACTATTCAAGATCACTGAAATATTAACAATCTAATTGGCCAGGTCGGCAAATATCAGGCGGGAGGTTTTCCGTTCAAGAGAACGTTCCTTAATTTAAGAACCACCTTTCAATTTCCTTCCTTGGTTAAACACCAATTAGACTGAATCTAAATCAGTCTCGATACACTGAATATCAGTATATCCCCTGTATAAAGAAATTAATTCACTTATACAGTACTTGGAGTGAGGTACGCTTAGAGCGAATCTCCTTAAGACAATTATGTCTCCCGCACTGGTGCTAACGGGTTACTGGACGCTGGTCTCCCAAGATACAACACTCCTTCACGGTATTTGGATAGCACTACAAATCACCGTATGGTCGAACCGTAGTCAACCAGTACCTTCACAGGATTGTTGAAGCAGCGGGACAAAGACAAATTTCGGATGAATTATTTGCCTTTACTTTGGACGAAGGAATGTTGAAGAATATTCTTCTTCAGAAGTCCCAGATTCAGACAACAATTCTTATAAAAGAATCTGTTGAATTTTCTGAGCTCTCTTTCAGAACGAATTTTGCTTCGGAAACTGACTTTCCCACTTCTCGCTGGAAGTTGCTTCAGAACTCCACTTCCTAGTTCAGAACGCAGTAACTCACTTCGCAGTTCAAGCAGTCAACCAGTACCTTCAAAGGATTCGTAGTCAACCAGTACCTTCACAGGATTGTTGAAGCAGCGGGACAAAGACAAATTTCGGATGAATATTTGCCTTACTTTGGACGAAGGAATGTTGAAGAATATTCTTCTTCAGAAGTCCCAGATTCAGACAACAATTCTTATAAAAGAATCTGTTGAATTTTCTGAGCTAGAAGTTCAGAACGCAGTAACTCACTTCGCAGTTCAGAACGTATAGAGAAAGAAGGGATTTTCTGATTTTGTGTTGGTGTGTTTAGAATGAGAAACTGGAGCGCTACAAGAGATTTTCTGATTTTGTGTTGGCTGTCCAACAGTTGCGACTGTTGGCTGTCCAAGTGGAGCAGTCTGGATCCGGATAGCGGGGCTGGTTCGGGTAGCGGAGCGGGTATGCTCGCAACCCATACCCCCCAGACCCAGACCCAGACCCAGACCCGATCCTGAGCCCGATCCTGGCCGGCCGCCGTCATCGCCAGCGGCGGCGCGCGCAACGCACGCATGATAGGGCATGGTTCCCTCCCAATCGCGCGCGAAAACTCCAAGTACCCAAAGGGCACGCCCTTTGTTCTCAATTTTCTCTATTTAAACACCACGAACTTCCATCGCACGGCCAATGTGGGACTAAATGCTTTAGCTACATTTAGTCCCATTTTGGCTTTGAATTAGGCAATCTTTAGACTTGAATATCTCATTCATTCGAAGTCGGAATTGAACATGTGAATATACAACGTTCATCCCCAATGGAAGGAGAACACACTCCAACCATCATCCAATTGATTCGATCAACGGATCTCGCCATAATTCAATTCAAAGATTCACATTTATATTCTTCATATTCCAACATTAGAATGTTCTTTGCATCATTCAGAATTGGATGGATCTACAAGATCTACTTGTGAATATTGTATTAAAATTTTATGGGATCCACTTGCGTATCCAAACACACAGGAAAAGTATTTAGGAAGCATTGATTGGCAATTTGGCATCTTATTAGACACGAGTCAAGGCAAAGGTCGGTAATAGAGTTGAAATTAGATTGAAGCTTGTTTGTGGATGTCTAGTGCCATAAGTGATTTTAAGTGAGGGAAAAAATTATTAGTGAATTCACGATGAGAATTAATAAGATGAGGGATGAAAAAAACAAACAATGCTACAGCATGGAGATTCAAGTCGAGTTGAGGCATCAAAGTTGTTAAGTTGTGGAATCTAATTATTAGCTTGACAAATTGTTACACTACGAAGAGTCTTTACGTGGGTCGGCCTGCGCGGCTAGCTCGTTGTGAGGGTTGGAAGGGGACGGGGAGCGCCCCTCCTGGGGGTGCTGGGGGCGGAACCCTTGGAGCAAATTTTTTTTGAGTCCCTTTACTGACCTGTAGCGAACTGTGAAACACTCAAGTATAGTGCAGGGAGAGAGAGGAGATATAGGGGAGAAAAAGGACATTGGAAGAGTTTTTATAACTCATCAGGAAGACAGCGCAGAGATCAGAAGTCAAAAGGAGTAAGAACAGGAGCTTGTTGCAAGCCAGGACTGAGACCGATCGACCACCCGGTTGATCGGTTGCACGACGTGCACAGACATGGCCCGGTCGACCGGGGCAAAGGAACGGTCGACCATGGCGGTCGATCGACTGTCGTGAGCTATCTCTCGCTTGTCCCGGTCGACCGAGGATAAGGGTCGGTCGACCAGCTTGTCCACCAACAGACGCGTTTATTTTTCTTTCAGGATTCAGACTCCTTTTCTGTTTTGTGGTCGAATCCAATTAAGGATTCCTAAATCTCTGAAACTCTCTGGCTATAAATATG